>CAKAOH010041692.1:4668-46873 GCA_916701665.1 Sebastiscus tertius | reverse complement strand
CTAGGCAACAGTTTGGGTCCATGTTTACTTCCTGTCAGCTGATGTCATTCACATACACTGCAACAGGAAATAAACTGGGACACATTTAGAATGTTTACTTTTAAAACCGTGTAATGGTCTAAATATTGTAGATTTGTGACATCACAAATGGACAGAAACCCTAACGGCTTGTTTCAAACGCATAATTTCTGAATACGGGCTGTGTGTGTTTCTCTGTGTATTGAGCGTTTTGATAGTTACAGTATTTATAAAGCACTTTTATGCAGATTTATCTGCTTTATAATATAAAAGACATGAAAATCTCACTTTTTACAATATGGGACCTTTAAAGGTGCACAACTGAGGGTTCTGGCACTTTCACATGCACATATTGACTCAAGATTGGTGCCACAATTACACGTCAAGACATAGTAACTGACTGGCTGTGAGCTGGATTGACCCTTTTGTTGGGGACAGTTCTTTGTTTGTCTCGTCAGAACAATCCCCATCAGATATTGATTAAGAATCAAAAACAAATAATATCTGCTCAATCTCCTTTTGTGTTTTACACAATCAGGCATTTTAGCAGCTCTGACCTTTGACCTTCTTACCGTTGGTTGTTTGTAACATTGATCCAGGAAGTGACATTTAGTCTGAATCCGTCGTCCCCATCCTTTTTGATTCATCACCTATTCAAATAAAGTTCAACAAGTCTGTGAGCTGTTATTCAGACAACTCAAACCACCTGAGACCCTGAGGAAGTAAACGTACATCTAATATTTAACAGGAAGATCGGAGAGAACTCTCTAAAAATATGTTTTTTTCTTCTTGTTAGTCATCATGCAACCCAGATGTACCGACCTATTGGGGGTTTCCATCTCTTTAACTTAAATCCTCGTCATCATCTATTTACATTTCAGACACTCTCTCTCTACTATTCTACGGATCTCCTCCTGCAGCTCGACGTGAACTTCTCTGCAACACTTTCCAGGACTCTCCACTTTCTCCGGAGCCTTGTGAAAACTCCCCCCCCACCCGCCCCCCGCTCCTCTTCTTGAGGCTCGTGAACGTACCCCCTCCTCCCCTAAAAAAAGCACATCTGGTCCTCAGAGCGCCCCCTGGGCCCCCTTTAGCAACCCCTCCCAGACGTGAACTTGGCCTACCTAAATGTTTTTGTTCATGCAGTCTGTCTTATGGAGAGGGGGATGGAGAGAGAGAGAGAGAGAGAGAGAGAAAGAGAGAAGGAATTTCAACATAAACTGCCTTTTATTGACACAATTGAAAACATCAACATGAGAAAGTTATGAGAGACAGAAGAGAGGGATCGTGTGTGTGTGTGTGTGTGTGTGTGTGTTTTGATATAAACTGCTATGTGTGTATGGAGTCATAGGAGTGTCATAAGAAAAGAATAAATCTCTAAAAGAATATGAAAATAAATGTGGAAATATAAAGAAGAATAAATAAAAGAATAAATAAGTAAAGAAAAAATTGTGGAAGTATAAATAATTAAAATAAATAAATGTGGAAATATAAAGAGGAATAAAATAAAAGAATAAATAAGTAAATAATATTCATTCAGGAAATATAAAGAGAAATGTAAAGAATAAGTAAAGCCACAGGGAAAAGAATAAGGAAAAATAAAGGGATACAAATAAATAAACAAATAAACAAAAAAATACAGAAAAAATAGAATAATTTATATGCAAAAAATAAATGTTTTTGAAATATATAAATAAATATATACAGAAATAAATGAACAATTACATGTGAAAATAAATGACATATTTTTTTTTGTTACTTATCTATTATTTATTTATTCCTCTATATATTTCCACATTTATTTTCTTATTATTTTACAGATTTGTTTTTTTTTATGGCACTCCTCTGACTCCATACATGCAAGAGACTGGAGAAAAGTGAAAGAAGAAGCGGAAGGGAGCGGCCACATTACATCATCCCTATACAGTTACCACGACGTTCCACTAATCGTATCAGTGTTGTCACTTAGCCAATCAGTCGCCGTGACAACCAACATGTCAACTAATTAGCCGACGAGCTAGCCGGCTGGTCGTCGAATCGACCCGATGGGTTGAACTAGTTGTCGAAAGGCCCTCCCTCGGCCCTGCGACCTCGACTGTCAACGAGCCAATGGGCCGCCAGTCGGTCAATCACATGGAAGCAATTGATTAGAAACAGCTGCTCTCAGCCACCCGCTCTCCCTCCCTCCATCATCCTCCTCCTCCTCTTCCTCCTCCTCCTCCTTGTCCTCCTCCTCCTCAGATGACTGAGTTCATTGTTTCAGCAGCTCAGCCCACTTTTCTCTACTCTTGAACAGGGCGCACGCTCCAAATGAACCTCCATTACTTCAACTCCCTTCTTCTCACTATCATACTACTGACTACTGATGCTCTAATCCAAAGTGACCCATGTGGGTGATGAGTTTGTCAGTGGTTACCAACCAACCAACCAGAGGTTCCCAAAATGAATCTGAGGTGTCACAAGATGATTAAAGTAATACCAATAATATTCATTTTCTTCTTATGAAATACTGGATACTTTTACCTCTTCAGGCCTCAGAAAACCAATCAAAAGAGGAGATGAAAAAAGACTATTTGGTTGAACTGTGTCCACGCGACCTGTCCTTTAACACTAAAGGACAGCAGCTACACATTACTTACTTTTTAAGGTTGGAAACAACTGCTTTATTTAAAGGGACTGTTTGTAAGAATCAGAAATGTCTTGTTAACAGCAACACCTGTGTCCGTTAAGTCAACTAAAGTCAGCGTCCTGTTGCTCGCGCTTGTGCTCGCTCTACATAGACATGAAGGAGCATCGCTCAAAACAGTGAGGAGACACACGTCAGCTAAAAGCACAATATCACTCTATATTTCAGCTGCTTGGCAGTAATGTTAGCTGACCAGACCAAGGTCTCTCCATGAATCAACGCCGATCCTAGTGTTGGCTTTTCCTGCCTCGGCCTCCCGACCGGAGGGAACAGGGGAGACGCCGGAGTTTTGGTCGGAGACGATAACGTTTCTCTCTGCGGAGCCCCGTCACTTCACAAGACACGGGAAACCTCTGTTGGTCTGGAGGAGCTGCAGCAGTTATTTCTGGCCAAACGTCCACTGAACATTCACTAGATATTCTCAGAGCTAAACTAACTCTTCTGCAGTGTGGAGTGAGTAGCATGCACGTGAGAGTGGAATGAAAGAGCGGGAAGGAGCGTGGTGTGTGAGTGAAGGCAGGCAGAGGAGCAGAGGAGCAGAGTACAGCAGAGACTCCGGTCCTGGAGACCAAAGCTACAGTCTCCCCCGCGTCCTCCGAACGAGGCCAACACTGTTCAACAGACGGGCTTCACTAGATACAACCAAGAGGTTTTGGTGCTTCACTGGAGTTTGTGTTGAAGTCGCATGGAACACCGACCCACAATGATTTATACATGTAAGAAGTTACTAACAGTCCCTTTAAGGTTGGAAACAACTGCTTTATTTAAACTGAGATTAAAGGGATAGTTCAGGTGTTTCTCAGTGGGGTTGTATGAGGTACTTCTCCATAGTCAGTGTATTACCAACAGTAGGTGACGGTCAGCAAGGAAACAGACAGGAGTACCAGCACAGGAGCAAAGCGATGTACTGCTGGAAAAACGGATTTTAGACAACTAAAAAAATCAATATCAGTTTACGCTGTATTTAGAATATTTTCACTGGTTTACCTCGTCGTCAGACAGCTTTACAGTCTATGTTTCCAACGGGGAACTGAAGCCGGTATCTATAGCAACCAGACTCCATTTAAAATAACAGTAATTTGACCTCACAGAACATGGAGGTTGCTGCTTTACCGCTGCCTCGAACAGTTTGTTTTTTTTGTTATTATGTGACTTTGGTTAGTTCTGATTCACCAAAGTCACACAATGACACAGCGTTCTGCGAGGTAAAATTACTGTTTTTTTCAATGGAGTCTGGTGGCTTTGGTGACAGCATAGATGGATCTTTCAGTTCCTCATGAAGAAGTCGTAAAGGGCTGTCTGACGGCGAGGTAAGGGGGTGAAATATTCGAAATATAGCATGCACTTAAACTGATATTGATTTTTTTAGTTGTCTAAAATCTGTTTTGCTGCTGCCCCGTACACAGTCGTGCTGGTACTCCTGTCTGTTTCTCTAAACTGGGCGTGTGCTGACCATTACTATGGATACTTACCTCATACAACCCCACTGAGAAACTCCTGAACTATCCCTTTAAAATGTTTTTTTTCATGGATTGGGTAGCACCATAAATCCATCATGTGCACCATTAATTTCAGTCCTTCTTAATTTCTTACAAGTTAGTTTCCAACTATTTGTATATAGTTATAGTTGTGTCATTCTCAGCTTGTAAAGACTTTAGGTTGTTAGGGAACATCTGTAATCATCAATCATGTAAACAGGAAGTGACTGCAGCAACATCCTGAAATAATAGTTAATACACATTAAACTTTAATGTAGGTATGATGAAGCCATATATATATATTGATCTAAATGTTCATATTTATGTTCATATCTACAGTATATTCTCTGATAGAAAACAGCAACCAGGATAAACTTCTAAGGATGTCAGACCTCTCTGAAAACCATGCATAAATAAATATGATTTAATTATAAATAAATAAACATTTTAAATAAATAAAAAGTAAATGCAAAAATAAATAAATACACTTAATAAAAGGGAAAATTAAATAGAAGAGTAGATAGATAAGGAAATGAATACAAAGGTAAATAAATAAACAGAAATATCAGTTAAGGTCACACTTTATCAATTAATTAATGCGTACATTTATTTTTAATATTATTTTTGGTACATTTAATGGCATATTTATTTATTTATCGAGTCACTTATGTATTTATTTAATATTTTTTGATTTTGAGAGATGTTTTGAGGCCTACAGAGATTCAATCTTAACCCCACGCTGATTGACACGGCATTTCCAAATCATACATTTGAAAACATGTTTAATATCTAGGACACAGGGTCCTGTAATGTGCATGACCTTGAGGTCACATGCTGAAGACCAAGACGAGGTTATCTCTCGTGTGATGTTTTCCAGAGTGCAGGATAAAAGCATGACGTAGTTTCTAGTGAATAAACGCCTGTTTGTTTCCTCTGTTTTAACGCCAGTGTGTACACACTTCCTGCTCTGTGTTCAATCCTCTGGAAGATAATTCAACATATTGGTTTGCTGTTCTCTGAGTGGATGTTTTTCTCTGCAGCTCACATTTCTTTTTGCTTTTCTCACCATCCAGCCAAATGCACTTCAAAGCCTCAGTGTGACTGTGAAATGTGTGTGAATCAAATGGGATTGTTGCTCCGCTCGCAAGAGGGATGCAGAGCAGGACTGGAGCAAAGCGTGCGTCTGGCGAGTCTCACATTTCAAATGTTCAAAGACTGTGTTTGTGCCTGTGTGTGTGTGTGTGTGTGTGTGTGTGTGTGTGTGTGTGCGTACTTATTTGTTTACAAGAACTGGTCCCAGGCCTGTAAAAATGGGGACAAGAACGTCGCCACTTTTTGATTTGTTAATTAAAAAACAAACTCTAAAAGGATTTTAATGTGCTGTTTCATTTCGTCGCATTACCTCACACACACAGATCTGTCGACGCCGCAGCCTCGAGTCACGTCGAGGTCAAAGTTCATCCTTCAGCACCGACCGGCCCGCCGCGGACAGACCCGGATCCACCTTCGCTGCCGCTTTCGACCTGCAGTCGGAGCTCGGGCTTCGCCTCGCTGCTCTGCCGGGCCGGGCTGGTAGCCAACACCGACCCAGGCTGTATTGTTGGGCCCACTGGAGGGAAGGGAGGCACGGGGGATCCAGAACCAGGACTGCGTGTGGCAGACTTTCAGACCACTGCTGCAGTAAAATTAGAGGTTTTTTAAATGGAGTCTGGTGCTCAGAAAACACTACCGCTTTTCTCCACAGGGACCGGCAAAACCAACCCAAAATGAAAGTTCCTCCTTGTAGCTTTAAGAAGGAAGTTTTGAATGCAGGACTTTTACTTGTAGTGGAGTATTTTCACACTGTGGTGTTAATACTTTTACTCAAGTAAAGGATCTGAATACCTCTGAATACAGCAGACTCACTGTCCTCACTGTCCTTATGTCTCCCTGCCAAAAATGATGGATTACAGTACTGTACAGAGTGTCAGAGAGCAGACGGTCATGGGAGTGAGCCGTGCCGCTCTACACACACACCAACACACGCACACACGTTCCTGCTGTGTGTGTGTGTGTTTGTTATGGTATGAATCGTGTGTTTGGAGAGGCGGGGTTGGAAATGGAAGTCATGGGGGAGAAGAGCAACGTTCATCTCTTGCAACTCACGAACACACACACACACACACACACACACACACACTCACACTCACAGGTGAATCTGAGGGCCAGAACAGGATACGTCTCACACACACACACACACACACACACACACACACACACACACTGAGGAGGTGTGTGCCAGGCCAGGTTTCTGCAGTGCAGAGCAGGCTGTATCCCAGCAGTCACCATATGGACTAGTACTGAAGTCGGAACACAGAGATGGAGGGATGGAGGAAGAGAGAGAGAGATCTGGAGAGAAGGAGGGAGGGATGACGTAAACGATGAGAGGGAGACAGGAAGGAGGTACACATGTAGGGAAAGAAGGATGATGGGGAGGAAAGATGGGAACTAGAGAAGAAGGGAGGGAAGTTTAAGCAAATAAGGATGGAGGAGGGAGGATGAAAGGGAAGGATGGAAGGTAGGAGGAGGGTAAAAAGAGGGAGGGAGGAAGGATTCACAGAAGTAAAGAAAAAGATGGTAGGAATCAATGTGGGTAAGGAAGGAGGTGAGGGTTGTTGGAAGAAAAGAGGAAGGGTGCAAAATCGTGAAGGGATAGAGGCAAAGAAGGATGAAGGGAGAAAGAAAGATGGGGGCTTTTTAGGGAAGGATGGAAGGTAGGAAGAGAGTAAAAAGTGGGAGGTAGGAAGAACTGAGAGAAGTAAAGGAAAAAGACTATTTAGGAAAGGATGGTAGGACTCAATGTAGATAAAGAAAGAGGTGAGGGCGATCAAAAGAAGGAGGGATTTAGGAGAACAGGAAGGGAGCAAAATCATGAAAGGATAGATGCAGAGAAGGATGGAGGGAGGATGAAAGATGGGAGCTATTTAGGGAAGGATGTAAGGTAGGAAGAAGTTAGGAATATGTAGGATGGTAAGAAAGACAAAGGAATGAAGGAAACAGGGAAAGATGGAAGATCGGAAAAAAGAAAGATGGAGCAGGAGGCAGGAAGGACTGAGAGATGGAAAGAAAAGGTAGATAAGTATTAAGGGAAGGATGAAGGAATCCTCTCCTAGATGCATCCTCCATTCACCCTTCCTCCCCCTTTCTTCCTTTCATTGCTAAATTATGGAGGAATAGTTGCGGTATGGAGGGAGGATGAAAGATGGGAAGGATGGAAGGTCAGACGAGGGAGGTAGGAAGGATTGACAGAAGTAGAGAAAAAGATGGTAGGAATCAATGTGGGTAAGGAAGGAGGTGAGGGCGGTTGGAAGAAAGAGGGATCTTGGAAAAGAGGAAGGGAGCAAAATCCTGAAGGGATAGATGCAAAGAAGGATGGGGGGAGAAAGAAAGCTGGGGACTATTTAGGGAAGGTTGGAAGGTAGGAAGAGGTTAGGAATATGTGGGATGGTAGGAATGAAGAAGGGAAAGATGGATGGTCGGAAGAAATAAGGACTGAGAGATGGAAAGAAAAGGTCAAAAAATATTATATAAAAGAAAAAAACTGAGGAAGGACAGATAGAGGAAGGAAAGGATTGATTGAAGGAAAATATGAACAATATTTAGGGAAGGATGGTAGGAATCAATTTGAGGAAGGAAGGAGGTAACAAGGGATCTAGGAGACTGTAGGTAGTAAAGACAGGGAAGGTTGGAGGGTCGGAAAAAAAAAGATTGAGTAGGAAGGACTGAGAGAAGGAAAGAAAAGGTAGAAAAGTAAGGATGGTAGTAGTCAATGAAAGAAAGGAAGAATAAATGCATCTAGGGAAAGAGGAAAGGAGCTAAATTATAGAGGAATAGCTGGACAAGGAAAGACGGATGGGGGAGGTAAATTGATTGAGAGGAAAGAAAAATAGGGAAAGTATTGAGGGAAAGAAGGAAGGGAAGAAGGATAAAGGAAACAAGGAAAGGAGAAAAAGTAGGAAACGATACAAAGGAGAGAAAGAGCAGAAATGATGGGAGATAGGAAGGTAGGAAAAAGGGGGGAGGTGCACAAAGAGGATGTGACGGGAGAAAGGAAAGGAAGGAAGGAGGGAGCAGAGGGATTAAGGAGTATAAACAGATGGATGCATGATGGGAAGGAGAGAGAGGAGAGAGGATGGAGGGATTAGATAGAGGGAGGGAGGACGGGCTGCCTCCAGGTGAAAGATGGATAGAAGAACAGACGATTAGTTGCAGGTTCATTTAGCAGCCAGAGATCTCATGTTAGAGTCCTAGTAGTGGATTAAAGGAGCAGTTCACTGGAAAATGAATCTGAATTCTAGAAAAAAAACAATAAAGCTTCAAACAGATGTTACTATTTATGTTTTAATTACTGAGTGAGCCGAGTGTTAAGTGTGCTCTGGTGCTAAGAGCAAAATCACTGTTTGGTTTGTCACAAAAATGTAAACAAAAATGTGTTATTCATAAAACACTCTTCACATTTCAGATGAATTCTAAATGACATGTTTATCCTGTTATGGAAAGGCATTTATGTTTTAGATCGTGAGAAAAGTCTGTACTTCCTGCTAGATCACGTCAAAGAAGCAAAGTGCCTCTAAAATGTAGGTTTTTAATGAATGATGGTTCAAAGGTTAGTAATGTTTCATTCACTTATTGTCGCATCATCGAGGAGGACCTGATATAGCAAAGAATATTTTAATTTAGGCCAACAAACTCAAAGAGTGAGTTCCCAGCTGCTTCAAAGCTGCAGTAGTCAGTATATTTTTGACATAATTAGGCAAAAATTCTATAATTTCCTTTCAGCATATTGTAATTCAAGTGTTGTGAGAGAAAACTAGACTTCTGCACCTCCTCATGGCTCTGTTTTCAGACTTTTAGCACGTGACGGGAGACTTTGACCAATCACAGGTCATTACAGAGAGAGAGCGTTCCTATTGGCTGTGATCCGGTCATGTGACCGGAACTTGGCGTTCCTTCACCAGATTTCACAAACTTTTGTTTTCACTGCGTCACAAACATCTCATTTTCCAGCTAAACAGTACACTACAAGATGATTCTGAGAACGTGAGGAGAGAAATAGACATTAATGTAACAGAATATTGATTCATATTTGATCAGCGCTGCCTAGTTTGACCGTTTGGTCGGAGTTCAGAGTGATTGACAGCCGGCTCAGATCAGCTCTTACTGCTCGTTTTCCTCCGGTCTGTGAAATCTTGCAGATCTCGCCTACTTCAGCTTTCAACTTCACTTTCTCAAACTGTTTTCAGTTTAAAACCTGTAAATACAAAGCGTGTGAATTTTCATCTCCTTCCTTTAGAGTCCTACTATGAATGTTTCAACACAGCAATTCAATTAATATGTTCATTCAATAAATTTCATGTGTTGACACTGATAGTGCCAACTTGGCAAATGTGTCGCTAGCTTTAGCGACTCTCAGACCCTCCTAGCAACTTTATTTCTAAACTGTAACTAGTGACAAATTTAGGGAAAAAGTGAGAAGTATATAATATTGTAATTCATACCCATCGATGGGGCACGGCGAGGTTAAATACAGGTGCAGCTCAGAAAATTAGAATATAATTAAAAAGTTCAATATTCTTTGTCCGTTATTTAAGAGAGTGAAAATGTAATATATTATAAACTCATTGCACATAAACTAAAATGTTTCAAGCATTTTTTTCATTTTAATTTTGATAATTACAGCCTACAGCTCAAAAAAGAAAGGAAAAGTGTGGTAGGAAAAGGTGCACAGGCAACAGGGATAACCGCAGCCTTGAGAAGATTGTCAAGCAAAGCTGATTCAAGAAGTTGAGAGAGCTTCGCAAGGAGTGGACTGAGGCTGGAGTCAGTGCATCAAGAGCCACCACTCACAGACGTCTTCAGGAGATGGACACAGCTGTCGCATTCCTAGTATCAAGCCACTCCTGAACCAGAGATAACGTCAGAAGCATCTAACCTAGGCTAAGGAGAAGGAGAACTGGACCATTGCTCAGTGGTCCAAAGTCCTCTTTTCTGGTGAAAGTAAATTTTGCATTTCATTTGGAAATCAAGGTCCCAGAGTCTGGAGTCAGAGTGGAGAGGCACAGAATCCAAGTAGCTTGAAGTCCAGTGTGAAGTTTCCACAGTCAGTGATGATTTGGGTTCCATGTCATGTGCTGGTGTTGGTCCACTGTGTTTTATCAAGTCCAAAGTCAACGCAGCCGTCTACCAGGACATTTCAGAGCACAAACTTTCTGGAGATGCCGATTTCCTATTCCAGCAGGACTTATCACCTGCCCACAGTGCCAAAACTACTGCTAACTGGTTTGCTGACCATGATATTACTGTGCTTGATTGGCCAGCCAACTCACCTGACCTGAACCCCATGGAGAACCTACAGGGTATTGTCAAGAGGAAGATGAGAAACACCCAACAATGCAGATGATCTGAAGACCGCTATCAAAGCAACCTGGGCTTCAATAACGCCTCAACAGTGCCACATGCTGATCACCTCCATGCCACGTCGCACTGATGCAGTAATTCGTGCATTAATTCACTCAATACCAAGTAGTGAGTGAATTAATGCACATACTTTTCAGAAGTTGGACATTTCTGTATTGTAAATCCTTTTCTTGATTGATCTTATGAAATATTTTGATATTTTGAGATACCTTTTTCTTTCTTTTTTGAGCTGTAGGCTGTAATTATCAAAATTAAAATGAAAAAAATGCTTGAAACATTTTAGTTTATGTGTAATGAGTCTATAATATATCATACTTTCACTTTTTTGCGATATTCTAATTTTTTGAGCTGCACCTGATGCATGGTTCTGTACCTGTATACATGAGGCATGGTTCTGCACCTGTATACATGAGGCATGGTTCTGCACCTGTATACATGACACATGGTTCTGCACCTGTATACATGACACATGGTCCTGCACCTGTATACATGATGCATGGTTCTGCACCTGTATACATGACACATGGTCCTGCACCTGTATACATGACACATGGTCCTGCACCTGTATACATGATGCATGTTCTGCACCTGTATACATGACATGGTCCTGCAACTGTATACATGATGCATGGTTCTGCACCTGTATACATGAGGCATGGCATGGTCCTGCACCTGTATACATGACATGGTCCTGCACCTGTATACATGACATGGTTCTGCACCTGTATACATGAGCATGGTCCTGCACCTGTATACATGATGCATGGTCCTGCACCTGTATACATCATGCATGGTTCTGCACCTGTATACATGGCATGGTTCTGCACCTGTATACATGATGCTCTGCACCTGTATACATGATGCATGGTTCTGCACCTGTATACATGATGCATGTTCCTGCACTGGCCTCCCCTGCAGAAAAGGTTTGGGAACCACTGCACTAAGTTGCTTAATGCAAATGTTGCAATAACTTTCCTATGTATTTTGCTTTTTATAAACTTGTTGCACAATCCCTTTACCTTTTATTTCAGTCAGTGAATTTTCTGACATTTTCTGTTTGTATTAGACTTGATAAAGTTGGGGAAAAAAATACCATACAAGTAATGTGGGAATGGCTCAACTAAATGTATGTTAATAAAGGTCTTATTGATAACAATTTTATGTAAATGAATAGTTTTAAAATAATACTTTAACAGAGCTTTTAGAAAGCTGCTGAATAAAAGTATGGCTTTTATTACTACTGTGAATTCATATTTTTTTAAATGTTGGCGGGTCCAAAATGAATGCTTCAATACCACATGTGCTTTGAAACTAGTCTATAGAAGCGTCTAGCTCTATGTGACCAACAAGCGGTTAAAGAAAACACTGAAACAAGCATTGGGTTTTGTAAATAACAGTTTATTTGAAAACCAGGGGTCAGGCTGTCCTGTGCGTTTAGCTGCTGCCCTGCTTGGCGGCCAGCCTCTTGTCTCTCTCCTCGGCGATGGTCAGACGGATTCCCTTTCCTCTGGGCAGGGACACCCATGGCTTGTTGCCCTGGAGACGGACGGAGATAACAGTCATTTGTTAGTGTTGATCCAAAGGTAACAGTTGATGCAGGCTGAACCAGCTAAAAACTACCCATCACCACTAAACTGTATATTTTTTTTTATAATTATTCTTTATTAAAATGCACCGTAGGAATCTCAAGGGAGGGGAGAGGGATAATCTTATGGCCAACAGGAAAGTGACATTTCAACATGCAACAGTATTTAAAAATTGAGACACTTCAGTGTGTTAACATTTATCTGACGGCCAACATTTCAACACAAGGTGAAGAACAGCGGCGTCAAATAAATGTCACGCAGCAGAAAGACGACTTCCCCCCCTGACAGCTCCGGTCACATCAGCAGCCAAATAAATGTCAGGCAGCGGAGAGACGAGAGCAACATTTAGCTACCGACACTCCATAGGACTACAAAAATCTGTTTGTTTTGGTTTTATTTGGTCAACCATGGCAATAAAAGGGACGTAGATATAGCGACAATGTCACATATTCAGGACGTCTCACTGTACTGTGGAGTATCAAGCATGCTTAACCACTTAACTCCATAGGGACACATTTAACTGAGGAAGACATGTAACTGAGCTGCAACTTACTTAGTTTGTGTTTTTATTGATTTGTGTGTGAAAGAAATTTAAAAATGTCTAAAAAATACGTCAAATGAGTGTCCCCAAAAAAGTGCTGAAAAACATCAGAATAAGTGTGAAAAACTGTCCTAAAAAGTGTGATTAGTGTTGGGAAAGTGCTGAAAACGTCTCTAAGTGTGAAATATGTGTGAAAAACATCCAAAAAACATCTGAAAAAGTGTTCAAAACATCTGAATAAATGTGTGAAAAATATTTTTTTTAAAAAGTCCTCAAAACATCCAAATAATTGGGAAAGATATCAGATAAAGTCCAAAAAATCTGTGAAAAATGTTGGAAAAAAGTCCTGAAAAAAGACAGAAGTAGTTCCTCCCTTATGGAACAACAAGCACATTGGTCTCGTTTCCACTGTAGTACTTGTTGTGATGGTTTTATTCTTCATCCCCTTTGTTGTGGACACTGGTCTCCTTCAGGGAGCACCTGCTTTGTTTTTAATCGGTCAGACCCACGTAGAACTTCCACCATTGTTTTTATGGCATATTTTACCATTTCTTTTGGCGTTTTGTAGTCTACTTATTTAGTCGTTATTTCTAGTGTTAACAGTACTTTCTCACAGCAGTTATTTATTCTATAATTATATGTATTCATTATGAATTAGGCTTCATGGGTTGCAGCAGTCAGCTTTTATTTTTACTTTATTCCCATTTCTAAAGGGAACATGAACATTAAACAATTAGTTAGCTTAAAGGGCGGTCCACACCAAGCTCGATAACTCTAAAAAGAACTAGAAATATCAGGTTTTAAAAATCCTTCTAACTCACGTGGATGGCAGAGTCCACACCACAACTATGACGACAGCAGTGGTGAACAATATGGTTCAGTTTCATAACGATTTGATGACCAATAGAAACACTGAAAGCCAATCAAAATCCTTCAAAGGTTGATTTGTTCCACACAGGAGAGCAGATTAGTAAAAAGGGTTTCAACATATTTTCTGCAATGAAGTGTATTTATTGAACAGTGGTGGCTAGCTTTCAACTGTTTTATTATCATTTATATCCTCATCAGTGTGGATGCTCACATTATCATTCTTGGTGTGGATGACCATTTAAGCTAGTTTCCATCTTTTGATTAATTAACTTGGAGGTTTTGAAATGTGGGAAAAGTTGACGCGTTTAACGGATGAATTTCTGTGAGGATTTTCTAGTCGAGGAGCTCAGAACTTCTTAGAGGATTGGTAGTGTATTTTCATAGCTGATCAAAACCAAAAACATCATCATTGCTCCTCTGAATTCTGTCTCAACTGAGACAATAATATATTCTTAACTTCACAGGCTGCCCTTCATGGACCGGTGTGCACAGACAGACCATAAAAACAGTATTTCTGCATGTCCTCACCTTGCCAATGACGAAGATGTTGGAGAGCCTGGTAGCAAAGCTGTTGCCCGTGCTATCCTTGACGTGCACCACGTCGAAAGAGCCGGGGTGACGCTCCCTGTTGGTGATCACGCCGATACGCCCCAAATTGGCACCGCCGGTCACCATGCACAGGTTAGCTGGAGGGAGCACAAGGTGAGGAATGACGTCAGAGGCTCAGTTTGTGCTGGTGGTTTATCCGTCCCAGCGGTGAGAGGAACCTACCGGTGTCGAACTTGATGAAGTCGGTGATCTTGCCGGTGTCCAGGTCGATGCGGATCGTGTCGTTGACCTTGATCAGGGGGTCGGGGTAGCGGATGGTGCGGGCATCGTGGGTCACCAGGTGGGGGATTCCCTTGGTGCCAATGATGAGCTTCTTCACCTTGCACAGCTTGTACTGCAGGAGGAAGAGGAGGCGGGTTAGGAAACATACAAGAACACTTAAAGACTGCACGACTGAGAACGCAAATCTACTCTAAACAGATACAGTCCAGATTTTTCATTTAACAGTCATTCAATCTCATCTTGCCAATCTGCTGTTGTAATTCTTCTCAGTGGAGGATTTTAACCAGATTTCAACAACGTTTTAGAGATTAAACCAGTTTGAAGGCCGTTGATCTTCTCATTTGGCGAGAGGCAGCAACCAAATTCTTAAAGCACATCTCACATGCTAATTACACCCATCCAGGGTTCCTACACATTCTCCATTTCAAAACTCCAGACTCAGATTTCGAGACTTGTCTGTAGATTTTTCAGACCATATTGGACTTTGTGACTTCGTGACTCGGGGTGCAGAGGATGCTGTGAAAAGACTGCAGCACTTCAGCGCCTTCTCTTATGGTTGAGATGTCAAACGATTTTACACAGAGTTTGCATCCAGCTCCCTTTTCATACAGGCTTTGTATTTGGGCTCGTCAAGCCAGCCCTCAGAAAACATGCATTCGCCCATCGTGGCTGTTCAGTCCACAGTCCTACACAGAAAGTTGGACGATGTTCCACTGTCAAACATCTTACATGAGGGGAAACGGCACTCTAGGTGAAAAACAATTATGCCGCCCCTCAGTTAGCAACAGGGACAGACTGGAACAAAAATCCATCCTGGGACTTTGAGAAGGAGAGGCTTGTAATGCGAGCGCTAGAAGGGTGCGAGGCAAAACATTTTAGGCAGTAATTTCAACACCTAATACAGTTTTTGAGGTACAAAGAGAATTTTATTATTATATTATTGTTATGATATTATTGTTAATTATTGGCAATCGCCTAGTTCACCTATATAGACTCTGCGGACCTGGCTATGACATACTGGCGTAGAGGCAACTCTGCGTAGGAGTGTGTGTTCAGTCGCACGCCATCGCCTTCTTCTGGCCTTGCTTTCGACGGCGTCAAGCTCGCTCTCGCCCATGCTACCTCACACAGTATTAAACATTTTGGCTGCTCCAAACGCCATGAAAAACACCCTGCTTGTATGATTCATTTTTTTTTAGAAATTCAATATTTTAGAAAACCGAATAAGGGCAATAGTCTGGTAACAAATGTTTTTCCATACTTATCCAGACCAGGAAATTACTAAAATCAAATTCCATACTGCGTAGGAACCTTGTGCATTAATGGTGGTAACTGACTGTTATGACATTATCAAACTGTATCATGGAGGAGCCAATTCTCATAAAAACCTGTTTCTTACCTTGGCCTCCTCAGCGGTGATGCGGTGGACGGTGAAACGTCCCTTCACATCGTAGATCAGACGGAAGTGCTCGCCGGTCTTCTCGATGCTGATCACATCTGAATAAACAGAAGCAATAAACAGTCTTAGCATGTTTTTATTTGATGTACAAGTGTTACTAATACTGGTGTTTAACACCCTCTGGATTGTACCGAAGTCAGTCAAACGCACTGGAAATAGTTTCTTTTACAGCCAAACCGACCACATCTTTACTCCCAACGGTCTGTTTATTCGTTGTCAAAACCACAAACACCATTACAGAAAATATTATTCCACCTGGCAGGACTGGTTCCTAATTTAAGAGCTGCTGCTTGGAAGGTAATTACCATCGCTTCACTAGGACCCAACACTGGTTTACTCCCATCTCGTGGTGCCAATTTAAACCATTAACACCTACCCACACTCGCAAGTCAAAACACAGCATTCAGTCTATTCATTCCAACCTACACGTCTCAACAATATGCACATTTTACCAACACTGCTTCCTGCTTTATTTAAGCCATTAAGTGCAACAGAAATTGCTGCAATAAAATTCCTCCTCCTCTGCTACTGGCCCAGAGTGACCGACTGTTTAGTGTGAACGTATATAAATAGGCAGCGGTCATCATGCTGCGATGGCTTCCCTTGGATTTGGAAATTAAAACGCCACACCTCCATATGGAGGCTGTTGGCCAGCGTCAAAGGTGGGTGACAGGTCTGAAAGAGGCGTGACAGCGAGCGTGGACGAAAACAAGTTGAAGGAGAATTAAAAAACTTGTGACTACAAAAATATTACTCCAACTAAGTGTGGTGAGATGCTTCATACAAGATGCACTTTAAATTAAATTTGAAAAGAGCTGGACAGGCTAGTCCGCCAGTATTCAAACAGAAATCACACCAAAGGAAATGGATGGTGGTGAAGCAGAAAATCTGTGTTTGTCAGTGGGAAGTACAACACAGAAAAGGAGGACAATCTCTATAATTATACATAAATACACAGAAAAACAGTAAACTAATTGATTAGTTGATTTAACTGACAGATCTGTAAAACTGAGTCACACAAAAATCTAAAATCTTGTGTATACCAGAGATGTGTTCATAAGTTTCTTGGAAATAAGTCATTCAGCATGAAAAAAACATAAAAAACAACTGCGACTAAGAGGGGCAGTGCTAGTCATTAATGCAGATCAGTTCTAACAATTGTTTTCATTGTCGATTCATTTGTTGATTATTTTCTCAATTAGTCCATTAGTTCTTTATCAGCGTTTCCCAATCAGTTTACCTTCATAGGAGGAAAGAAAACAGAAAATATTCACATTTAAGAAGCTGCAATCAGAATTTTTTTCTTTAAAAAAATACTCAAGCCGATTAATTGAAAATCAAAAATAGTTTGCGATTAATTTAATTGTTGACAACTAATCGATGAATCGCTGCAGCTCTAACTGAAGATGTTCCCAACTTCTAATCTAGCCAAGTGGGACCAACTCACGTTGCCCCATCTGTTCTGTGTTGTCGGCAAAAATGTGTCCAGTAATCACTAGTCCTCGTCCAAATGGCTACATCCCATCAATCATTTACATTTGAATCAAACCGATTTAGTCGCCTCATTGTCTCACCTTGACACATCAACCCAAATGACAATCCATCACAGCTTTGTCCAATATGAGTGTTTTCTATCAACAAATCCAGAGTGAATATGTGAAAGCTTCACCTTTCAGACCACCAACTAGAGGATAGAGTCACATCTGACAACCAAGACTGAAGAAACACAGAAGACTCAACTGACTAAACTCCAATCACAGCTCACATGCTCAAAAATTGACAAATGAAGAAAATCTGATGACAAATAAAGCCTCACATTTAATCCACCAAATTAGAAGCAACTTCATCTCAAAGTCAGACTTTGGGGAACACAACAACTCCCACTGGGTACACTGACTGGGAGACAAATTTACTCTCTTCCAACATCTGATAATGAGTTAGAAAGTATTATAGCAGGAGCTCAGAACTTCTTAGAGGAATGGTTGTGTAGTTTCAGCTCATTGCTGATCAAAACCAAATATTCATCATTGCTCCTTCTGCCTTCTAAAAACAGACAGACGCAGTGTGGTCAGTTCTGTCAGTGGTTAATCCTACACATCCAACAACAGGAATTTACAGTAGGCATGGGACAATATGAAAAAGTCATGTCACGATTATCCTGGCCAAAATAATTGCGATTCGCAGTATTATCTGTATCATTATGTGCTTAAAACGGCACTAAAACATACTAGAATTCCTTTACCTTATGTTTTGTTAAGAAACTAAGATTTTTCATTGCATCCCAGAAAGGACACAGTGAAATCTTAAATAAGGTAATCAAATCTTAAGGTCCCACTGCATAAATCCATAAAATATATATATAATAAATAACGCAAATAAATAATAGAATAAAAACACATTTAATATTTAAAAACTAAAAAATGTAAATACAAAATTAAAAACTAGCAACATTGTGAGTCTGATTAGCCAAATAATGGAAATTCACCATGATTAACTTATTGTGAGTGTTTTGTATTGCGATCCACAATAAAAACCTATATCGTCCAATCCCTAATTTACAGACCAACTTAATCTATGAGACACCACCCGTAAATTCATATACAAGCAGAAAAACACTAACCAAAGCCCCATCCTGCAGGGTTTGTGAATAATTTATTATCAAAATGAATCAAAGACAAATCCTACAGCAGATCTGAGTTGCACTGAAAGCTCTGAAGAGGTCTAATATAACTCACCCATGAATCCAGCAGGGTAGGTGATGTCGGTGCGGACCTTGCCGTCGATCTTGATGAACCTCTGCATGCAGATCTTCTTCACCTCATCCCCAGTCAGGGCGTACTTGAGGCGGTTCCTCAGGAAGATGATGAGGGGCAGGCACTCCCTCAGCTTGTGGGGACCGGTGGAAGGACGAGGAGCCTGACAGAATAATAAATCCTTTAATTATTATCTTGAGGGATGTCTGTGCACGGTCCAGTACATGTTCACATTACAGACAATAATGATCAGCTAGTACTACAAATTTATACCCAGTCTTTTGTCTCAACTATTCACATTTCTGTTTAGAAGCAGCAACACTCTTAAGACCTAAAGCATCCCTTTAAGCATGTGCCATTTAATATTTGTATTTATTACAGGGCTGTGTTGAATATATATATACTACTTCTGATTGGTCATACTCATTGGTACATTATCCCTTACTTGTAATTTTTTTAATTTATTTTTTACCCATATTCATAAATGTTAAAGTTTACCTCGACTTTAAATAACTAGAAGTTTGAGCATCCATGTCAGTTTTGCACAATTACAAGCATTACTCGTCAGCTGGTGATGAAGTTGAGGTGAAAAAAGGCCATAAGCACAGTTGTACAAAAATACAAATAGCAGCTGTTCCTTCTAGATACATATACATAAATTAATCTCAATTTAATAGTTTTAACAGCAGCTACATTGCCACAATATCACATAACAGATCTAGAAACGCATTAAATTAAAAAGATCACGCATGCTCACATGAGACAGAAATGATCTCTAAGAAAACTAGTATTATTTATAGTATATTTTTATGCTCCAGGTTATATATATATATAATGGAAACATCTTCCATATATCTTACAGTGTAGTTACTTTATTCTATAACCTGAAATGTAAAAAGATAAATAAAATTAAAAAAAAATAATATATAGGGCACTAACTGGCCTTATGAAAAGACATACATGAAGATGTATTCCGGTACATACCACTGCATATCCATCCTTTAAGAGCACTTTACATTACTTTTAACATACCTAATTTATCCCTTAAAGCATGTGCATATGTAAATTAAACTCATAGTTTAACATTTACCTGTTCTAAAAAGGTATTTCCAAACGTTTGTAATCGTTTTAATGTAAAATATTCAGTC
The DNA here is from genome assembly GCA_916701665.1 of Sebastiscus tertius. Lineage (NCBI taxonomy): Eukaryota > Metazoa > Chordata > Actinopteri > Perciformes > Sebastidae > Sebastiscus > Sebastiscus tertius. The sequence continues at coordinate 27,047 of CAKAOH010041692.1, read as the reverse complement.
TGCTGCACATTAAAAAGTTATTTCACCACTTTTCCATGTTGCAACTCTAGTAGAGACACATCTATAAGAAAGCTAGTTAGAAAACTAACATTTTTATGCTCCTGGTTATTTGATAGAAATTTCATCCAAACAGTGTAATTACTTTTTTTCGGTAATCTGAAACGTTTTTTAAAAAATATACACACATGGGGCCTTATGCAAAGGGATACATAAAATGTATTCAGGTACATATAAAATCAATACATAAACCAGAAGTGAGCAACAATAAGTGCATTTTACATTACTCTTAACAGACCATTTAAACCTTTAAGCATGAGCATATGATAACTGACTCATAAAGAACATCCAACTTCAAATAACTTCACCATGGCTTTAAATATCTAGAAGTTTGAGCATTCATGTCAAAGTTTTGTATAATAATGTTTATTCTGTGATGCTGAATGACAGTCAGGGCAAGTAGTAGAAATAATAGCAGCTAATACTACACATATGGGGCACAAACTGGCCTGATGCAAAGAGATGTATTCAGGAACATATCTGTATATAATAGAACCCATAAGAGAGCAACCCCTGCCTGTCCTGCACATCCATCCTTGATGAGGCTTTCACATGAGATCCCAACTTAAACAGCTGACTTGCAGTTCAAACAGTTAGTGATCAAACCAAACTGTATATCATTGCAGACAGATATGTGGGAGAATGCTGAGAGTTAATCACTTACAAACACTCCAGTGAGCTTGTCGAGCATCCAGTGCTTCGGCGCTGCGACGCGCTTCAGGTGCTTCTTCGGTCCTCTTGCCTGGAAGAAGAGGAGAAGAGGAGAAGAGGACAAGACCGGTTAGAGAACCGGACAACAACCGGTGTGGACCGGCCGGGAACACATGAGGATCCACTAATGGATTCAAGCGGACTTTCCACTGCTGGGAAGCCTGACACAGAGGGAGAGAGAACACTCGGGTACGGTTAGCATAGCATGCTAACATGCCGCACACATGAATGCCTTGTAGCACCACCGGCTGCGGCCTAGACATGCTAACATTAGCACACCGTTTACCTTCAACTGTGTTTAACTTAAACATTGCACCGTTAAACACTACATGTGAAAAACGACTTATGTCGCGTACAAACAGCGACGCTTCCATTACAGAAGAGCAGTTTTCCGTTCATTTAGCAAGCTAACAGCGTTAGCCACAGTCAAGCTAACTAGCCGCGGGTGATAGAAGCAGGACTGAGGAGAGATCAGTTTTAAATCATCAATAAAGAGCAAGAATCCATTCTTATGGATACAATTTAGACATCCAGCATTTGATAAGATGTGGAATTTCAACCTAGAACGTGTATGTTTGTGATAAGACGGCAGCAGAAAGTGATGTTTAGTGATTATTTGAGAGAAGAATCGTGAGAGAAACAGCTCACCATGTTGGAGTCTGCGGGGGAAAGGACGGCCGGACTTCCGGTATTCAAGGATAAGGCCGTATACGGCAGACTGGGAGGGACAAAAGGACTGAAAGGCGCAATATAAATACCAAACAGTATCAATCAGGTTGTTGTCATGTCAATACTGTGGAAGAAGTACTCAGATATTAGTAAAAGTAGCACTACCATAGTGTAAAAGTATTTTGTTACGTTGTGCATTGAAAAAGTAAAAGTACAAAAGTATTACCATCAGAATATATAATGTATTACTTTATTTATATTATGTATTAAATAAAATTAATCTGCAAAGTTAGCTGTCAAAATAAATGTAGTGGAGTAAAAAATACAATATTTGCCAACCGGATGTAGCAAAGGTGAAGGATAAAATAACATCAAATGGAAATACTAAAGTACAAGTACCTCAAAATTACACTTGAGTAAATGTACTTACTTAGATACATTCCCTCTACTATAGTAATATAATGTATTTCACATATTAAGATTAGATTTTTATTATAGTTGTTAATATCTTTATAGTTATAATTTTACAGTATGCTTGATTTTAGTTATTATGCACAAGTACAACGTTATATATAACTATATATTTCAAACTGCAGTATTGTTGTTATATCTAGCATACATTTATACTTTATACTATGAACTTTTGCACATTCCTTATTCAAAATGATCTGTTTATACAACAACATATATATTCAACATATTTTATTATAATTTTTGATTTTCGATTAATCTTTTGTGGTACTTGTATTTTGTTCTACTTTGTATATTTTGATTGTTATATATGCACCACAACACCAAGGCAAATTCCTTGCATGTGAAAACCTAAACCTAAATAAACCTGTTTCTGATTAACCCTCATGGGGTGGTATCTGTGTCTATATATATATATATATATATATATGTATATATATATATATATATATTCAAGCGGAATATATATATATTGTGTTGCTTCTTGTTGTACTTAAGTACATACTGCACTTAAAGGGACTGTTTGTAACTTCTTACACTTATAAATCACCTGGGTCGGTGTCCCATGCGCGCTCGCGTGTGTCTCCGCTGTTCAGACTCAGACTCCAACACAAACTACAGTGAAGCACCAAAACCTCTTGGTTGTATCTAGTGAAGCCCGTCTGTTAAACAGTGTTGGCCGCGGTCGGAGGACGCGGGGGAGACCGTAGCTTTGGTTTCCAGGACTGGAGTCTCTGCTGTACTCTGCTCCTCTGCCTGCCTTCACTCAGCTCGCTCCACTCTCACGTGCATGTGCACACACTCCACACTGCAGAAGAGTCAGAGGCAAAAGTTGTACTTTTTACTCCACTACATTTTGTTTGATGACTTTAGTTACTAGTAACTTTGCAGATTTATATCATTCATACAAAATATATAAATCAACTAATGAATGACGATGTATTGTTACAGGTTAAGCAATCCAGCAGTGTATAATTCAAATCAGCTCCACCTTTACCAGCTGCAACATTAAAGTGATGAAGACAATAATACATCACTAATTATAATCCTGTAATATAATATGATTCGTAAATATCAATTTGCAGAATGAGTACTTTTACTTTCGGTACTTTAAGTATATTTTGCTAATACTTCTTTTACTTCTTAAGTAAGATTTAGAATGCAAGATTTTTACTTGTAACAGAGTATTTTTACACTGTGGTATTACTACTTTCACGTTTACTACAAGATCTGAATATTTCTTCTCTACCACTGATTATTGAGGAAAACACAAACTGGACTAGAATGAAATATAGATAAAACATATTCCAGTTATATTGGCTAATATATTGGCTAACGACACTTTACATGGAGGTTTGCACAATGAGTAATAAAGCTAAAGATTTCTGCTAGTGCGTGTACTTCCCTCTCTGTCTCTGTCTCTGTCTCTGTGTTTCAGTGTCCTTTTACTCTCTTGGAGATAAAGCTCCTCCTGGGTCTTTTTTTCTCTCGTCTTCTTCTGCCAAATGATACCAACTGATGCACACATGCCCCTCTCTCTCTCTGTCTCTCTCTCTCTCTCTCTCTCTCTCTCTGTCTCTCTGAAGGCATCTCTGCTTCTCCCCAGGCTGCAGGAACAAATCCCAAACCCCACGACAAACCTATTTATACCTAATAAATGTGTGTGCATTCACACATTCATCTCTGGCGGCCCACTTTATTTTATTTTCTTGTGCACAAGTCTGTTTTCCGGGGCGGTGTTCCAACCCACTAACCTACATTTTATTCAGCAAATTTTACATTCTGCAAAGACATGGAGGAGCTCAGCAGCGTGGCCTGTAGCAACATGGAGACCCATCTAGCTTTTCTCAACTTTAATATCCTGACCCACTTCCTCACAAACACAGCTGCACTGACCTCTCAATCCAGGAAGTTTTATGGGATTAAAGACACATTTCTGGAGTCCTATTACAAAAGTTGAAAGAATAAAGAGATGGTGTTTGTTTAAACTGGCTGTCTAATATGGAGTCATAGGAGAGCCATAAAAAAGAATACATCTGTAAAAGAATAAGAAAATAAATGTTGAAATATAAAGAGGAATAAATAAAAGAATAGATAAGTAACTTAAAAATTAGAAATATTAAGAGAAATAAAATAAATAAAAAAATAAGTAAAGCAATAGGGAAACGAATAAATAAATTACATTAAAAATAAAAATAAATAAATTAAATACATAAATATATACATAAATAAATGAAAAAATACATGTGAAAATAAATGAAAATGCTTATAATTATTTTATATTTTATTAGTTGTCTTTATGTTTTCACATTTATTTGTTTTTTTTATTTATTTCTTTTAATATTTTCAAATTTTTGTATTTACTTATTTATGCTTTTATTTATTAAAAGGATAAATAAGTAAATAAAATGTGGAAATATAAAAATAATTAAATAAAACAATAAATAATTGAAACAATAAAACAATAGGTAAAGCAATAGGGAAAATAATAAGGAAAAATAAAGGGAAACAAATAATTAAATGGCATTAAATAAAAAGAGAAATACATATTATAAAATTTAATATACAAAAAAAGTCATTTATATGCAAAAAATAAATATATTTATTTTGAAATACATATATATAATATATACATAAATAAATGAAAAAATACATGTGAAAATAAATTAAAATGCTTATAATATTTTTTTATTATGTTATTTGTGTTTATGTTTCCATATTTATTTATTCTTTTATCTATTTCTATTTCCATATTTTTATATTAACTTATTTATAAATTGTCTTATTCCTCTTCATATTTCCACATCTTATTTATTTAGAGATTTATTATTTTTTACGACAATCTTTGTGACTCCACAGTTGTTTCTTATTATTGTTTAATACAGAGTGTAATAAAGTCCAGCTGATGGCAGTAATGAGATGAGCTTGCCTGCCTTAAGATGGATTTCTTCTTGATTTTAGAAACATACACAGACTTCAGCCAGATTCACCCTTTTTAAAAGTGCTTTTTTTGACGCCCAAAACAGACTATGATTTATTAGTCATCCTTAATTATCCCTTTTTGTTTTTTTATTTGTTATTGCATACAACTGTTGCTATAGTCAAATTATTTATATAGATAACAGTATATTTATATAATATCATTACTGGTATTGTGTAATTATTTTTGTCTCTCTGTTGTTTTTCATGTTTCTTCTCTTCTCATTATTCTTCTCTTTTCCTCCCTGTTTTTGTATATTTTATGAGCTCCACAGTCCACGTTAATTTATTTACCAGGAAGCAGTCAAACCGTTTGTGTCTGCATGAATGACACAGAGGAACACGTCCTCTACATAGAACTAGATGAGTTAGTGTATCTACTGTTAAATATAACTCTATATACTATTATACACAATGCCATTACCACTAGATGGCAGCACTGCATTAAGTCACTGCAAGTCTGACACTTCCAGAGAAGAAGCTGATTTGATAACTTTATGGGACAGAAAGACTGAAAGTAATACATTTGAGTGAATACACAATCATATAATGTGTTTTCTTTCCTGTATGGAATAATCCTCAACTTTAATGCATGTATGCTACCTCTACTACAACCTGAAATAAGAAGCAAAACATTCAAATCTGTCAATGTGGTGTGAGGAATTATTTTACAGGTCAAATTATTGGATTTAATTGCTAATAATCTTATAGTAAGTTTTCTAGAAAAAAAATAGTAATTGGTAATAATTCTAGGGGAGAAATAGATAATTAGTACACCTCCAATTACAGCAATTCATTACAGCATAATAACAGTATAACATCTTTTAGTAAGTACAAAATAGGTCAGAACCTGCACAAAACATTTGTCTACAGTATTCTACTGTATTATATATATAAGAAGAATTAGTATTTAAGAATAACATTTCTAATAATTAATTAATAACAAATTTACTTATAAATAGAGCGTTCTTTCAAGGGAAATCCACAACTGCTTTTAAACTCAACACAAATAACTAAAAGAAAGTCAGAACTTTGTTAATTATATTATATTTAATTATTATCAAATTACATAGTTATTCCAATAAAATTTTAAAGAAATTGTAAAGGGAATAACACAATAATAAAATGTTTTTCTTGGTGCCTATAATTGTTTTGTTTATCGTTTGTTTATATATTTTTTTACTCGATTATGCAGAAAATGCAATGGAAATATTTCTACTATACTTATTGTCTCCTTCTTGGTGGTTCAAAGTAACTCCACGTTGTGTGTATTTACCATCACAGGCCAGCAGATGGAAGCCTTGTACAATAAACATAACAGACAGTTGATAAAATACTTAAACACTTAATTATCTTTGTTTAAACACAACTATCATTCTGTATAGAGCTTTACTGGTAACTATATTATATCTGTATGGCTAAACATTGATCAGTATACTAAATCACTACTTCATATAATGCATGTCGTGTCTGTCTGCTGTTTTAATGACAAACATTCACACCAGCTCAGTTTTCACTTTTTTATTTTTCCCCCAAAACTCAGAGCCGTAACAAAAATACAAGCATTTTTTTTTTTTAATATGATCTCAGTCATTTACATATTCATATAGATGTACAAGTGAGAGCCGGTGAGCAAAAGTGCTTTAAAAATCATCTTTGAATAATATTCATTTCATCATTAGAAAAAAAAAAGAGACACTGAAGAAGAAAATCAGACTTTAATCTACAGGTTTAAAAGTAAATATGATGAAAAAAATAAAGGAATAAATCAGTGCTTTCACAAGCAAACCTGGCAACAGAGAGCAGTGGCTGAACATTTTCATTACTGTGGAGAGGGGAACCTTGTAACATCGACCTTTTAACACATATATCACTGCTTATGTCGAAGGTTTTCACAGGCCTTGATGTGTCGCAACATTTTTCATGACCCCTGAGGCCCAGAGGCAACGGCCGGGTGTGCAACAAATCACTGCTGTCACATGGAAACGGAAAAACCACTTCATTAGTTGTCGGCACCGTGAAGGTTTAACACGGAGCTTAGGAAGAAGCTCAACATCCAAAAGTGTCAATCTGAATAAAGTTAGTTTTATTCCTGTTGCAGATTGCAACCAACAGAAACTTCTCCCGTGAAGGAGAACTAAAACTTGAAAGTCTCTCTCTAGAGTCAGAGTTTGATTTGTCTGTTCTAGGCTACCATAGAAACATGGCGGACTCTGTGAAGAGGACCCGCTCCCTATGTAGATATGAAGGACTCATTCTAAGGCAACGAAAACACAATGATTCTTATTTTCAGGTGACACTAAAGAAAACATACTTATTAATATTATATTCCAGCCCAGTCATGCAGCAGTTCGTGAAATATTCCCGAAATTTAATGTATTGATTTGTGTTGATAAACACACATTTTTTTCATGATAGTCAGCACGAAATCAATTCGTATTTAATCCACATAATTGTGGACCGGGAAATACAGAGAGCGATGAACGCCATGTACGGAGGAGGTCGGGGTGGATGGGTGGGTGAAAAACACAGGACTTTCGCCCAGTAGACTGCTGTTAGTGTCCCGGGTGAAACCAGAAGTCAAAGTAGACTTATTTGTCACGTAACTTCCGTTCTTAATTTACGCCACTTCCAAATTAATTTTAACCCAAACCACCATCTTTGCCTAAACCTAACTAAGTAATTTCTGTCGCGTAACTTCCGTATTTAAGTTACGCCACTTCCGGTGTTATTTAAACACAAACACAATCTTTTCCTAAACTAAGTAATTTTGTGGCCTAATCTTAACCAAGCCGATCTTTTCCTAAACCTAATGAGTAGTTTTATTTTGAAAAGACTGGGGCGGAAATTAAAGTCGTGCTGAGCGTCACGAAAAAAAAGGAAATTCGTGGTACACAAATCAAATCACAAAACAATTTTGTGACTATTTCACGAACTGCCTTGAGACTGTGTTGTAAATGCATTTCCGCCAATAGATCCCCCTAAATGTTACACACTGTGAGATATAGTGTTCATCGGAATTCCCAATTTGTGGTATTTCAAGCTAAATTTAAACCACAATAAGGAATATTTCTGCATGGAGTTCAGTTTTTGTCTCTAAACACCAGATAGCTGTGAGGTATACTTGGGTTCAAAAGATCTCTGCCGGGGGTTAATCTGCAATATCGGGCGTCAAGGAGAAGAGGAAATGAAAACCCTTTAGACTCAAACATCTCGACCGGACGACTTCTCAGAGGAGGCGGAGAAGAAAAATAACATTCACTCAGCTGGGATCAAGGCCGGACCGCGAAACAACACACACACACAGATTTTAAAACAATGCAGAGCAGATGGAAACAAACACGAGACTGTGTTCGCTTTGTTGTTTTGACCCAGTTGGGCGACGAGACGGAGGAAGAGAAGAATCAGCTCCGTCTGTCTTTGTGATTTGGAGGTGATGAGAAGCGTCTTTATTTCTTTCACTAAAGTAGTTGTAACGAGGGGAAATATCCCACAAATCCCTTTTTAAAGAGTCAAATTACTCCTTCATCGGGTTTTCATTAATCACTGCTCCTCACGTTTCGTTAAAGAAAGAAAAGGAAGTTGGTTGACTGTAACCGAGACCCTAATCGACATCACAAACTGGAGCGTGTTTGTGTGTGTGTATGTGTGTGTGTGTGTGCAAGGAAAGTAGCCGACTTGTTGAGGAACTGAGAGTGTGTAAGCTGACCTGTCTATATCTAAATAAATCAACGAGGCTCGGCGTGTTTTTTCCTCCGCCGTGTGGTCTTCATGTGCTGCTCATAGTTTCCCCTCACACACACACACACTTGCATTTTCAGACATTACTATCTCTTTTCACACACACACACACACACACACACACACATACACACACTAACAACTCTGATACCCTGTGAAGTCCGTGTGTAACTGAACAAGTGCCTGTTTCATGGCTCCCATTTCCCTGCTGTAATACCATCCCCATGCTCCCGTGTGTGTGTGTGTGTGTGTGGTGGGTTTATTTCCGTGTGTTTCTATGAAGGTGAGTTGTGTCCATGTACAGGTGTGTTATTTCATGTGTGTGTGGTCCAAGCGGAGACCCACAATGCCGAGGATGACAGACACACCGGGTTGAGGTGGAAAGGCCTTTGTTGCCGCCGCCGCGCAGTTCGAGCCCCCGTCTCCTCTTACCATAACAGATATAGGTCAGAGCCGCCGTGCTGACTAAAGCAGGAAACAGCACAGTACAACTCCGATAGGTGGGCAGCGGGTATAGAGGGATGGGTGCCAACTTAACCCATGGGGATTTTTTTCAACAACTAAAGTCTACAGCAACAAGAAACAACACCTGGTAGATGGAGCAACAGCATCATAGAGGAAGAAATATAAAATGCAACGGAAAGGCAACAAAAAGGTGGTTTAGATATTTTCTGTCTTAATTTGGATACGTCTTTTAGTACACTTCTATATAGTACACTACTTACTCATGTAAGTGTACTACTACGAAGTGCTTGAATTTTGACGGGGTAGTGTTGTCTCAAATCAAACACAGCTGTTGTGCACTTACCGGAAATTATGATTGCAACATTTCACCGCTTATTATTTTTAAAGGAACAGTGTGTAACATTTCAGGGGATCTATCAACTGAAATGGAATATTCATATTATGTTTTCATTAGTGTATAATCACCTGATACTAAGAATCGTTGTGTTTCCGTTAGCTTAGAATGAGTCCTTCATATCTACCTATAGAGCTGGCCCTCTTCATGTTACTCCTCCATGTTGCTCCTCCATGTTTCTACAGTAGCCCAGAACGGACAAACCAAACTCTGGCTCTAAAGAGAGACTTTCATGTTTCTACGTTACCTTAAGACCTCCGCAGCTTGCCATTTGCACAAGTTGGTGCCTCCTAAAGTTAGGTATTGACCTTGATTGGTTAGGGTTAGCCCTAACTCTAGGTCGTTGGGTTTTTGCAAGTTTACTCAATTTGAGGGTTACCTCCCAGACACAGCCGCTAGATGCAGATTGACTTTTCTCCTTTTAGGACCTCTCCTGTGTGTTAGCTTAAAAGTTCTTTTGTGTGATACAGCTGAGAAAAAGCAGTAAGGGGAGCTTGAGTTAGCAGTGTTTTGTCAAACTACTGTTTCAAAGTGATATTTCACATGTGAAAACATTTTCAATTGTGCTTCTTTGTAAGGGTTTTTCCAGCATGCTACCCATATAGATATGTAGCTAATGTTAGCGCTAGTTTCTACATGTAGCCAAAGTCAAATGTTTAGCACACAGCAACTGTTAGCTAGCTAGCAAGTGGTCAAACCACAATAAAAAATGGTCTTTTTGATTCTGCTCAGAACAGAACGAACAGAAGCTAATGATGCTAGCATGTTAGCCGCAAGCAGCATTAGCGTAGTTCACTTTGATCCGACTCCAACCATAAAGCACTGCTGAAAACCAAACCACAGTGTGTGTTCAGGTCAAAGGCTGCCCTGAAAAGTGTGCAAACAGCAGCCTCCAGGCCTAATGATGACAAAACAGACAATGCATCCTTATCAGGGACAGGGGTAGTGTGGTGATAGTAAGGTCTGTTAAGGTCTGTTGGGGCTGAACAAACTGTTTTGACACAAACAACAAAGCGGTAAAACAGGATAAACAAAAAGCGAAGGGCACATGAATTTATCTGTTCTTGCCATTCGGCTCATGTCCACAAAGGCCTTGTATCCTCAGTTTAAGAGGAAGTGCTATCCAGGATCACTGACACCAGAGTTTCTTACACTGCAGGCCAGAAAACAAAACATGTATTAGCGACTCACATGACCAAAAAGGCCTCGATCATTTTAATGAGGCTGTGCTCCAGAGCAAGACACAACTTACTCCATTCAGGTCCCATGCTCCGAAAGACTACGCATCCCTTGATCTAATTCATTATGTTCAGAAACGTAGAGCCGACCATGGACGCACTACAGAAGCGCTCCATTGTCCACAAGTCCTGATGGATATCAGCCACTGTCTTAAATAACATGTTCTGTGAATACGACTGGTTGAACTTAATTCAAACAAAAAAAGGAAAGAAAGGAAAGTACATTGAGATTACCAGTTCTCAGACAGTCAGTTTCTTTGTGAAGGCGAGAGACAGGAGTCTTGTTCCCGTGAGACCAGAGTCTAATATTGTCCATTAAGAAAACAGGAAACGTGGTGTTTGTCATCCTTCGCAAATCTCCCAAAATGTCTTGTTTCCCATTTTCATTTTCCTTAAGTTGATCGAGAGAGAGAACAGCACTGAGAGAGTCCAACAGGTGTGTTGATGTCGTCTCTCCTGTTTCGTTTCCAAAAGGTTAGAAACGTCTCCAACCACCCGTCAATCACCTTGTTTTCATTAAACGGCAGAAAGAGCCCTTGTTTCTGTTCTGCTCAGGCTTCCTTTGTTTCTTTAAATGACAGGAAAAATCAGTGTGATGAGATGGCAAAACAAAAGACTTCTTAATCCCATCAGGTTGGTTTCAATCACCAGTTTCATCCTAGAAGAGACAAATGCACTGATTGATCGAAACGAAAAACAACAAAAATCGAAAGCTGTCTTTTTCTTTTATCCGTCCGTCTGCACGTAGAGCGCACGAACGACAAATAGAAACAATACCTCTAATCTCTTTCTCTTTATCACTCAGCGTCTCTTCAGTTTCCTCATTTCATCAACCAAGGAAGGGAGGAAAGAGAACAAAACAGAGGAGAGAAAGTCTTCTCTCTCTTTGTCAATCAATTCCGCTGCATCTCGATAGTTTCTCTATTTGTAGGTCAGCATCCGGCCGGCACGTCTGACATGAAGTCAAACTCGTTCTGACCCAGCCAGAGCTCAGGCAGCTCGTTGGCTCGGTCCAAACCCAGCTCCACCACCAGAGACATGAGAACCTCCTCGTCCACAGGCTCAAAGTCGATAATTCCACCTGCACCGGCGCTTTGGTTCCCCATGCTGATGCCGACGCCCATCCCACCTCCACTGAGGCCTCCGGACGGCCCCAGAAGCTGGTTACCTGTGCCCAGAGGCGATCCACCAAAGCCCCTTTGAGCGCCACCGGGTGCTGGGTGTCCGGCAGCAGCGCCGGCGAGATTCTGGTAGTGCGAGTTGAGCTTCTGCAGCTGCATGCTGGCGATGAGGTGCGGCCCCGTCTGGAGGCAGAAGGGCTGAGGTTTGGAGAGCGGAGCCGACGACAGCGATGACCCGGGCGAGGTGGCGGTGCCGGCGGACGGGGAGAACGGCACGACGGAGGTTTTGGAAGACGGGTAGTGGAGCAGGGAGCTGAGAGGAGAGGAGGAGGAGGAGGAGAGGTCCTTCATCGCAGCGTGGGCGTTGCCAGGAAATAGCAGTGAGGTCATCACCAGGAAAACACCAGAGCCTGCAGGAAGAAAAAGGAGATGTTACACAATGATGTCATCAAACTGAGACAGGAAGATGAGCTTGTTAGCTAAACAGAGGCTCCATCATGTAGGCTAGATGTCATTAAAGACCAAACTTCACTGTAAGGTATATCTCGATAGAAACAGATGATCTGAATCCGACGCTAATTCCTGACATGCAGCTCAGCATCAAACAGGAAATGGAAACATGTAACATCCTCTTTATATGACAATAAAAACACACTTCACAGTTTAAACCAGATGCACGCAGATAATACGGAATTATCATCTAATAGTTTGCCACTTTTGGAAATATATACTTTCTTGCTGAGAGTTAGATGAGAAGATCGATACCACTCTCTGTATTGATCGTCTCATCTATCACTCAGCAAGGAAACAAACAAGCATATTTTACAAAATGTCAAACTATTCTAACTGAAAAGGTTCTTGAGGCTACATGCTTAGACGCTGAACACATGAAGCAGGATGATTATTATACATTATTATAATATGCATTAACGTAGAAGCTTTTGATGCTTTGATGTATACACACATTTGAACATTTTTTTCAGCACACATTCTGCTGTACAAAACTGAACCTGCTCACTATGTGTATGAATTTATTAGCATTTCTATGTGACATTTCAAAACTGGAGTTGCTCTTCATCAGTTTTAAGTGCTGTCGGTTTTGAGAGCAGCTCCAGCTAGAAACATCACACACAGGTGGGAATCAATTCATGAACCCGCTTTTTTTATGTTGTTGTTTGCACCTGTGTGCATGTTTCTACTCTGCAATCTGTCATCATGGCAACAACAGTGATGCACATAAGGAGTAGCTATGTAGGCTTCATATTATGGTGCAGAGTCACTGGACAGAAATATTTGCTTAATATTGTTTGGTTTGTGATGTGATGTGAAATCGTTCAGATTTGATTAATTGATTTTTCAAGAATTATATGACAGCCTACGACATAAAGAATGGTACCGAGTTAAATGTCAGCTGGAAGAAAAGCACTGCGTTTTCATGAAATATTAATACATGGCAAAAGATTACAGTAATGGAATAGTGTGACATTTTAGGGAATTCACTTTGTTGCAGAGCGTTAGATCACAGGATCGGTGCCACTTTTGTATCTGTCCATTAAATATGAAGCAACAGCCAATTAATTGATTAATGGTGAAAATACAGCAGATTAATCAATAATGAAAGTAATGTAGTTAGTAATAAATCCTCCTAAATCCTACACACTGGACCTTTAAAGGTCCCATATTGTAAAAAGTGACATTTTCAGGTCTTTTATATTATAAAGCAGGTTTAAGTTCTATATAAATACTGTGAAAGTATTGGAATGCTTAATCCACAGAGAGATACACACAGCCCGTATAAAGAAACTGAGCTTTTGAAACAAGCCGTCAGGATTTCTGTCCATTTGTGATGTCACAAATCTACAATATTTAGACCATTTCAAAGTTTTAAGCGTAAACATTCTAAATGGGTCCCAGTTTATTTCCTGTTGCAGTGTATGTGAATAACATCAGTTGACAGGACGTAAACATAGACCCAAGCTGTTGCCTAGCAACACAATTCTGTTGCAATTCTGTTGCAATTCTGTTGAAATGTACTAAAACTGAGTTTTTTTTTAAACATTAAAGTAGGCAAACATGTTCTAGTAGAAACCCAACATACATGTAAGAACCTGAAAATGAGCATGATGTGGGTCCTTTAAGTAACAATGCTTTTACTTATAACAGAGTGTTTTCAGAGTGTGGTATTACTGTAAGTAAAGGATCTGAATACTTCCTCTACCACTGAAAGCATTTGCTAACTAAAGACAGGATGACAAATAACTTAAGTGGTCATTAAATAGCGTTTCCTGACAAACACGTGGCCGCTTCAGACCGCAACAACAATGGCGTTGTTGACTTAAGAGCCGTTCTTATGACTCTCTAAATCACCGACTGTCTGGGAAACACGCCGTCCCCGGTGACTCCATGTGTTTCACACTGACTTTGTGTGTATTCGCTTGATGTCTGCTTTTCCTCTTGACCTATTGAGCAGCAAATGAAGCATGAAAAGGCTGCGGGGAGACGGCCTGCGGGTACTAACGGGGGTTACTGAGTGTTTATAAGTCGATGTGTGTGAATGGAGCTCACGACACAACAGAGCCTTTGAGGATCACAGAGAGTGATCGGGTCACATGGCGGGATAAATACATACGAGCCATGAGAACACAGCATATGTCTGAGTGTGTGTGTGTGTGTGTGTGTGTGGGAGAAAGTGTGTGTTGTGTGAAGCAAAACGTCATTGAGAAAGTGTGGATTTTTTAGTGTGTGTGAAGCCCTCCTGCAGAAAGACTCCTCGAGGCTCATGTTAAAGTCCCCGAGCTGGTTTATATTACATACAGTTCAAACAGCATGTGTGCCTTAACACACACACACACACACACACACACACACACACACACACACACACACACACACACACACACACACACACATCATGCGGCTATCCTTTGAGTAAGCCAATCACTTAATACGTGCACACACACACACACACACACACACAAACATACACAGCCCCTCCTCCCAGCGCTGGCTCGTATTTAGCGAGAACATAATTGCTGCAGGCAGGCATGCAGCTGCACTCCACTGATAGAGTTAATACACACACAAAGATACCAAACAGCTGTCAATGGCAGGTCTGTGTGTGTGTGTGTGTGTGTGTGTGTGTGTTTGTTCATTATTCATTGACTGATTACTGTCAGGGCCAGGCTGCACATGGTGCCTCTGCATGCGCAACAGCTTTCCAGCACATTGAGTCCAGGAGACACAAACAAATAAAAAAACTGCATACATTCTTCTCTCACGGCGCAGAAGAAAATAGCTTTTTGGGGGTTTTGATAACTTAAAACTAAATAGAAACATGCATTTTTGCATTTTAAATATGCACTAGTGAACATTCTGAGGGTGAAAATCAGCCTATATCACAAAACACTGATTCAATTATTCCACCGCTGGTTAACATGCATCCAGTTTGCTACAAATGTGGACCGTCCCGTTACAAATGAAACCCAAACTGTTTCTTAAACCATCTGTTTACTTTGATTTGGTTTAAATCATCACAGACTTCAGGGTTTACTGATGTCATGTATCAGGAATTATGAGTCGGAGGCATCAATGTGCAGCTTTAAAAGGTATCAGTTTGTTTTTCATTTTGTGGTGGGAGTGATTTTAATTGGACATCGTCATCGATCATGCTCATTTCCAGATTCATATTTGTGTTTTGGAGTTTCTATTAGAACATCTTTACATGCTTTAATGTTAAAAAAATAGTTTCTTAGTCATTCTGAATTAGGACTGTCCTCAACCAAAGAAGTTCTTAGTCGACTAACAATCATTAGATTTTGTTGATTAATCAATCCGTTGATTTAATCAACTGAGTTTCTCCACAAAGAATCACACTTTAAATCTGGTGTTTACCAGAGATGTGCTCAGAAGGTTCTTGGAAATAGACTTGCCGTGGTAATCGATGTTACCGGTGTGACGCAGTGGTCGGGCACACACCGATTACATTTCACATTACACATTACACGCCCCCACCGTTGTTTTGCTTTTTTTTACAGAAATAAAACCCATTTAGTTCATTTTGGCGCGTCACCGCTGTGTTATCAAGAGATAGTCGGACGACGGACACTACAAACTGAAGGTGAAAGTGTCTGCTCCGTACAGAGTCTCAGCTCAGAGCAGCAGGAGTCAGATAACACACACGTGAGAAGAAAGAGAGTTGACAGACAAGACGATGACG
Source organism: Sebastiscus tertius (assembly GCA_916701665.1). NCBI lineage: Eukaryota > Metazoa > Chordata > Actinopteri > Perciformes > Sebastidae > Sebastiscus > Sebastiscus tertius. The sequence goes on along the minus strand of CAKAOH010041692.1, from coordinate 10,985 downwards.
GAGGATTTGGTGTCAAAGCAAAAAGCAAAAGCACCTATTTCATATTTAAACCCAAGCAGTGCCGGGTGGAAACCTGCGGACCCCACAGCGACAGTAGCAACCGTAGTCTGAATATACCTGCACTCACCCTGTGTCTGAAAGGCTCCATTTTAGTGCCTGTCTCTTTAAGAAAAGCTCAGTCTGCTCTGATTGGCTATCAAGAAAAATATGGTGCACCTTTGCAAAGCTACCTGCATGTGACATATAAGGGGAGTCTAATCTGGATTCATGTTTTCTGATCCAGGCAGCCCACTATAAACTGACTGGGTGGTCTAGACTCCAGATACCCAGATGGATGATCTGGTAGATTTGAATTCTATTTAAAGAGACTGTTTGTAAGAATCAGAAATGTCACTCATTCACTAGATATTCTCAGAGCTAAACTAACTCTTCTGCAGTGTGGAGTGAGCAGCATGCACGTGAGAGTGGAGAGAAAGAGTGAGAACGAGCGTGGTGTGTGAGTGAAGGCAGGCAGAGGAGCAGAGTACAGAAGCAGAGACTCCGGTCCTGGAGACCAAAGCTACGGTCTCCCCCGCGTCCTCCGACCGCGGCCAACACTGTTTAACAGACGGGCTTCACTAGATACGACCAAGAGGTTTTGGTGCTTCATTGTAGTTTGTGTTGGAGTCTGAGTCTGAACAGCGGAGACACACGCGAGCGACCATGGGACACCGACCTGCAATGATTTATACATGGAAGAAGTTACAAACAGTCCCTTTAAAGTACAAAAGTCATGATTTTACAGTGATGCACATGATACTTTGGAGATTTTAGGTTTACAAAACCACAGATCCTAAACATAGAAACCTTGCTAAAGGACCTGGAGTTCATCTTTAAAGAGATTAGAAAGGATTAAATCAAGTTAGTCTCTTTGTTTTGATTCCTCAACAACATAATAAGAGTTCCAGTTGTGAAACAGACATTTATCAGCACTCAGGAAACACATGAAAACGACTGGAGGAAGTTTTCTCACATGCACATCGCAGCTTTTTTCTGGCTGAAGACCATCTCAGAATAACACAAGTCTAAAGATGAGGCAGATTAGAGCCGGAGACCGTCCTCGCTTTCAGAGTAGGACGGGTATAGAGGAAGGACGCCGTGTGGAGCTGCTGGAGGACGGCCAATGTTTTTTCCTGTTCACAGCTGACTGACTTGTTGTGTTCTCCCAACACTTTTTATGAGTTTGTGAAACCCGCGCTGGCTTTAAATGGTTTCATTAGTCGGGCTGCTGTTGGCCGAGGACCGCTCTGCATTTACTTTATTTATCAGCTGTGAAAGTCTGACGGAACACAGGATACATACCTATAGTCTCCATGTCTATATCTATAATACATTATATTAGGGCTGCAGCTAATGATTATTATCATATTGATTCATCACATAATCTACAGGAAATGAGTACAATGATATAAAACTAAGAAAATTAGCAAATATTCACATTTGAGAGGCAACTTCTTTGGCCTTTTTGAACTGAAGACTTCAGTGATTATCAATATAGTTATCAGTTATATTTCTGCACATTTGAATAATCAACTACTAGATATTATACGAACATTACAGTGAACGAGAAGGTTATAAGAGGTTTAAAATGCGCCATAAAGTCACTATTTCGAAGCCAAACTTCCAGCCAAGCCCAGATTTACTTCTTACAGGAATCATTTTAGGAGAAACAAGATGAAATCAATTCATACATTAGTCACATAATTGATTAATTATTGAAGTAAATTATGAAGCAAAAATGTCAAATATTCTCAGATTCCGGCTTCTTAATGCTCCTTTTTTGGACTGTTGGTCCGACAAAACAAGCAACTCGTAAACATTACCTTCAATATCTTTTCTTACTTAATAAAAACAATAATTAATTGATAATAAAAGCAACATTTGCAGCCCAGTGTACGCTTACTATAGGGGGTACAGCGTTCATTAAACTTACAGCGGTCAAAGTTAACGCGATAATAACGCAAATTTCTTTAACACAACTTACAATTTTTAGGTTGTAGCAGCTCAGTTTTAAAGCTAGAGTGAAGATACTGGTATCATATGAAACTAGAACACCTGATGAATCCATTGGTACCAACCATGCCATAAAAGCTTGTCATGAAGGAAAAACTGACATGTCCATTTTCAGTGAATGTAAATGGGTTCTCTGGGTACCCACGAGTCTCCCCTTTACAGACATGCCCACTTTATGATAATCACATGCAGTTTGGGGCAAGTCATAGTCAAGTCAGCACACTGACACACTGACAGCTGTTGTTGCCTGTTGGGCTGCAGTTTGCCATGTTATGATTGGAGCATATTGTTTTCTGCTAAATGCAGTACCTGTGAGGGTTTCTGGATCAATATCTGTCATTGTTTTGTGTTGCTAATTGATTTACAATAATAAATATATACATACATTTTCATAAAACAGCATATTTGTCAACTCACATGTGGTTAAGAGGATTAAATACTTGACAAATCTCCCTTTAAGGTACATTTTGAATTTGCGATTAATCGTGATTAACTATGGATAATCATGTGATTAATTAATGTCTACTATTGATTACAATGATCAAGAACATAATGAACAGATTAATTGATAATGAAAGTAATAGATGTAGCCCATGGTATGCGTACTATGTACGGCAAAGTCACTAAAGTCACTGTTAAGTCCTCACTATGTCTCCCAATAGGAACACTGGAGGAAGTCAGTGTGGGGGAATAGAGGATAAAGTTCATTCTTCAGTTCTGGAGCTTTCTATCAAATCACATGGTCTTCATCACTTCAGCTTTCCCCCCAACATGAACTAGAAGTCCTTAAAGTGTTCAAGACGGGGTTAAACTGAACATCTACCAGCTCCTAACTGAACCTTTCTGTTAGCTTGTTGTCAATAAAAGTGCAATAACTTCATTATAAATGGACTGTTGATCACTACACACACTATATGGCAATATTATAGTAATGTCATAAGAATATTTTAGGAATGTTTCTGCAATTTGTCGTTAGGCTAAACACACACACACACACACACACACACACACACACACACACACACACAGACACACACCAACAACAACAGAGGTTTCAATTACACAATTAAAGCATGACGTGCCAATTGAAACACCAGTCTGTCCCTTTCACACACACACACACACACACACACACACACACACACACACATACGTGTTTATAGACAATGTTAGGACTTTTGAAAGAAACGTGACAAATGGGGACGTGCCTTTCTCAAGGTCCTAAAGACCTGGGAATCAAAGTATTTCCGAGCCATGGTTCTGTGAAAACATCCATCTGTTGAGATTTTGTCTAAAGCTATATTTTGGTCAGACCTGATTTTAATGCTACGGACGCTCTAGAGCACAGTCGTGAGCTCGGAAAAATGAGGATGCCAAAGATGTCCTCATTTTTCCGAGTGTCCTGATATTGAAGGTGTGTTATCATAGAATTGTTCTCATTTGTCATAAAAACAAGTACACACAAACACACAAACACACACACACACACACACACACACACACACACCATATGCTGCCCCAGCATGACGCATTCACCACTTGCTTTAATTGCCTCCAACTCCATATCGAAGACGGTTAATGAGCCAACTTAAGAAGAAGAAAAAGGACTAATTTGACTTTTGTTCAGCAAAGTTTGTGTCTGTTGCAACTTGTTAAACTTTTATAAACTGCAATTAAAAAGCTTGTGACACATTTCCATCGATTTAAGAGTGAAATGCTTAAAGAATGCAAACTACTTAAAATAAACCAAAACGGAAAATAAACATATTTTGGGTTCCATTAAATTTCCATCAGTTTGATGTGTTTTGCAGTAATGTCTGCTGATGTCATTCATGTCTGCTATGAAATAATAACATTCATGTCTACTATAAAATAATAACAGTCATGTCTACTATGAAATAATAACATTCATGTCTACTATAAAATAATAACATTCATGTCTACTATGAAATAATAACATTCATGTCTACTGTAAAAAACAATAACATTCATGTCTGCTATAAAGATAATATCATGTGGGTATAACAAGGAGAGTAAACTGGGTTCATTTGACATTTAGGAGCTGAAAGCAGAGAGTAAATGTACATTTGACTGAGTGTTTGCCTCCAGCTCGAGGCAGAGAACCGCTTGACCTCATTTAAAATGTTATGTAAACACTTGAGGAGGGAAAAAAAAACTTTCAGCAGGCAGATTTACAGCCAAACACACACACACTGACAGAACCAGAGCCAGAGCCAGAACCAGAGGATAATAATACACCAACCTGTGAGAAAAGCCCGGTGCAGCCCTGAGAAGTCAGATAAAAGATGATGAAAACAGTCTGGAGAGTCCAACGGGTCTCTAGTGGAGATAAAGACTGGTAAACTGGAGCTAAACTGGAATTAAACTGGAGCTAAACTGGAGTTAAACTGGAATTAAACTGGAGCTAAACTGGAGTTAAACTGGAATTAAACTCGAGTTGAACTGGTATCTTTAGAGAGCCAGTGGCTTCATGGAGTGGGCTCTCTGGGCTCTCTGCAGAGACTCTGTCAGATCCTCAATGAGCTCTGTTTAGTGGCTCCCTCTTTCCTCACTGACCAGCCCACTATATGTGTGTGTGTGTGTGTGTGTGTGTGTGTGTGTGTGTGTGTGTCCGGGTCCCAAAACCAGGATCTGGATTCCCGAAGCATCCGGACGGGGATGGAGGCGAGGCTGCTTCAATCTGATTGGTTGAGGCAAACACCAGTGGGCGGGACCATAGATGTTGAGAAATTGAATAAAATTATGAATAAAGCAAATAATTGTTCATATATGAGCATTTATATGCATATGTACAGTATGACACTATTATCATGATATATATATATATATATATATTCTATTTAATTGTATTTTTTATTTATTTTATTTAGTTTAAAGTAGTAGTTTTAATTTAAAAAAAAGAGTTATATATATATATATAAATATTTTTTTTAAATTAAAAATTAAAAATAAAAATTATATATATATATATATATATATATATATAATTCTATTTATTATTTATAAAAGAAAACATGTGAAAATAATATTCATATTTTGTGGTATGTCCACTTTGTGTCCTGATAATAAATGTTGTCTTCTTTAGATTTTCAGTTGCTATGTATGAAAACTGAGGGAATAAGTCCTCTTAAAACTGACACAAAGCATTGATAAACGCCTAAAACGTGATCCTGGGTTCTGCAGAACGGTGCAGGATCAACAACACTCGATCAAAATCTTGTCACAGAAGCAAAAAACACAACGATGTCTCCGCTCTCTATTCAAGAAGTCTCCCAGTAAACGGTGACAGTATGACAGCAGAACACCAGGACCCTGGCGCTGAAGCATCATTCATATTCATTATCGGTGTGTTCTTTCTTCTCTCCAGCTCCGTGTGTCCGGGTGAATCCAGCCTCCAGAGTTTAGCTGCTGCCGCTCTGCAGGGCAGATGTTGCTCAGTCTGAAGCAAACACCATCAGGAACCAAATGGACCAGTTCAGACCACTCTGTCTTTGTCTGTGTCTCTCTCCCAGAGAGAGAGAGAGAGAGACTGGTGGTCTGTGAATGATTTGCATAACTACATGATCTCGTTGTGGAGATGTCCTCGTGTGATTAGAGACACTGATGAATGATTTATCATGCCAGGTTGGAACATAACAAATGATGTTTGTGTACTACTTTGTGTCTCATGAATGTTTAATTTACCACCTTTTAAAAACAAAATGACATCTGAGGAACAGCTCAGAGAACCATTAATATCACTGACGTTCTAAAAATCATCACAGCCACATAAAACGTTTATGGGTATCATTAAAATGTTCCCCGTTTGTAGTGTTTTTTATTTTATTGTACTTTTATTTGGTGTTATTGGTCACACAGTTAGGTTTGGCTCGGTTTTAATCGCTCATAAAACTATGGATGCATAACAGTTATTTATTTCTATGAGAGTCAAACACAGTCAATATGTTATACATAAAAGTGAAACATGTCACACATATTTAAAACGTTTTCATTTATATGCTCTTGTAACTTTTATTCATTGATTTCTAACCACATCTTTATTCTTTCTTGCTGCAACAAATCCGGTTCCTCTTAGCAATCAATCAAATTAATCTAATGTTTATTCACAGACCACCCTTTCCAGTATTATTGGAGGTAAAAGCAACATTTTAAATCTACTTTCTGCTAAATATCAGGTATCAAAGCTGATCACGGGATAGGTCTGTTGCATGGAGTCATAGGAGTACAATAAAAAAGAATAAATA
>CAKAOH010041691.1:0-28268 GCA_916701665.1 Sebastiscus tertius | reverse complement strand
CGAACACTTGAATAGCGCTTATTTAAATCATTAGGTCCTAAAAGTTGTAAAATGCACTAATAGCTGAATCCAGAGTTGTTTCCCTTCCTCAGTTCATGTGAATGAGCCAGACCGTGGTTGGAGCGAGAGTTAGCAAGCCGTGGCGACACCATGGCGGTTGTGACCCCGTGACCAAGCCATGTGACCGTTTACTTATCTTGTCACGTCCGTCGTTAGTCACGTGACTTGTTAGTGTCTTTAGTCCTGTGAATCATGTAAGTCGCTACTTTTGTGAGTCGTTAGTCACTCGGTAGTCACGTGACTCGCTAGTATCTTTAGTCCCGTGAGTCACGTAAGTCATTAGTCAGTGAAGTGAACATCAACCACAACCGTTTCCTAACCCTAATTAAGTGGTTGTGTTGCCTATACCTAACTTTAGTTTAGTTTAAGTTTATTTTGAAAAGACACTATGCATGTAACAAGCTTATATTGACACGCCGTCCCTGACACATCCAAAAGTAATGCTAGAGGAGTCTCTAGAGCGTCATGGTCAGATGTCGAGGAGCACTAACCAAGCGAGTATTTGACGAGTTGGGAGAGAGAACGTGTTGCAGCAAAACACCAGACCAATGATTTACTATCTGGACTTTAAAAGATGTGTACAAAATAAAATGGTTCCCTAAATAAATAATGCATGAGTAAGTGTTTTTCCTCCTCATTATTCTCTCTGCACAAATGATTGCAAAGGCATTCCTTAGTTAATTAACACATTCTCATCACCAGAAAAACACAAAACAATGCCATCTATTGTTTGATGTTGAGAAACAAAAGAAAGAGGTGCAGAATGTCCCCGATACTATGAAGTAGTCTGATCTGTGGGTTTCTCTGAACCCTTCCCCCATTGGTCTTTACTATTCCACCCATTCCCCACTTCCGTTCTGTGAAATATATTGCTCCTAGCACTTGAATATGTAGCCGTCCCCACTCTGTTGGGTGAAAAATGGCTTTCATCTAGGATTTGAGCTAAAGCAAATTACCCCTCTGGTGGTATAGATCACTTTAAGGAGGTGGGGTTAGACACAGCAAGTGAGAGCGAGAGAGAAGTGGGGGGGAAAGAGGAGCAGTAGAAATACTGTATTTTGATAAAAGTAAAAGAGTTGGGAGCGATGAGTCAAAGAGAATAAGAAAGAGCATGAGAACAATTCGATCCTGTGGTTTTCATTGGGATTCAAACGAACAGCGGTGGCAGGCAGGTTTTGTAAAGTAGTTTTTGTATCGCACATGACACGACAACTGGCTCAGGTGGTCAAATATCACATTTCAAACCAAGATCTCTCGGCAAACAAAGACAACAAGAAAGTTCTTTTGTGACAAGCGAACGACCCAAATCTTATTCCTAATATTTGTTTTTGTCATTCTCTCAGCCTCAGGAGAGAAGGATTTCAAAAAGCTACTGTCAGAGACAAGTTTAATCACTAAGCAGTGAAGCTTGTGCATAGAACTTTATCACTGAAAAAGTTCAACATCCATTTTTAATTGAATTCACCAAACATGACAGGGGCAAGGAAAGAAGTAAGATGTTCAAGACAGGAATGGAAAAAGAAAGGGAAAGGCAGAACGGGAAGGACAGAGAGCGGAAATGGGAGAGAAAGTAAAGGAATACAAAGGACAAGACGACAAAAAAGGAAAGGAAAGAAAAGTGAGGGGAACAGAAAAAGGAGTGGACGGTTAATGAAAGGAAAGAGTGAGTACTCTCTATCATGAGGGACAGGGAGAGAACAAATGTGTAGGGGAAAGATAGCATATGCTGCCCTGAAGCATACTGTACGTGTTGTGTTGTGCCAACAACATACACACAATCATCTAATGACAAAACCAGCTGGAAGCACTCCAGTTCTTGTCCCTTGTCTCACCCGGCATATCACACAGTCACTGCGGTGTTGACTCAGACTTGACACGTACTGCCGCACAAGTCCATCCATCAGGCCAGAGTGATGATAATGAGTGAGGTGGCTGCAGGCGAGCCGGACGATAGGTGCGTTTGACAGATGGTCCCGTCAGCACGTCAGGACGACATCGAACCTCCTCTTTATCATTCCCACTGACCTCTCTTACCCTCCTTATCATTCCACACTTCATTTCCTACGTTTCTACGGTCACATCACTGCGCCACATGAACAGGTTGGATCTCGAATGTACCCGTTTTTCATAGAATGGAGAAACAGCTCGACGTCGACGAGATGATGAGATGAAAAGAGAAATGAGATAAGATGAGAGAGCGTGATGAGATAAGAGAGAAAAAAGAGAAAAGGTAGGCAAATTGAGATTGACAAACTGACACGAGATAAGAGGAATATGATTAAAGATGAGATAGAGAAAAGAGATACAAGAAATGTGATGACAAATAAAAATTAAGATGTAAAAGGGGAGATAAAGAAATTAGATTAATCTAATTAGTTGTATAAAGATAAATTAGATGAGATACAAGAAAGGATATTAAAGACATGAGGATGTGGAAATAAGAAAAGAGAAACAAAATGAGATACAAAACAAAATACAATGAAGAAATGGGATTAAATGTTAAATGTTATGAGATGGATCACACAAACGGTGATACACAAAATGAGATCAAATACAGAAATGAGACAGAAATGAGAATTTTCAAAATTACATGGAAATACAGAAAGAACATGAAATAGATGAGAGAATAGATGACAGATGATATAAATGTAATGAGACTGAGAGAAAAAAAGATACAAGAAATGTAATGACAAAGAAATATTAAGATTTAAGATTAAACTAATTAGTTTTATAAAGAAACAAAAATTAAAAAGACACCAATTAAAGAAATGAGATGAGATATAGAAACGAGATTCAAGAAATTAGATGGAATGGAGAAATTAGATTTAGAAAATTTATGAAATGAGATTAAAGAAGTGAAATAAATTGAGGACAAGATATGAGATACAGGGGATAAAAGAGATGATATGAAAAGAATGGGATAAATTAGATACGATACAAGAAAGGTTATTAAAAAAAATGAGATTAAGGAAATGAGAAGACAGAAAAACAACAAGATACAAAACATAAAATACAATGGAGAAATGGGATTAAAGAAAATGTTATGCTGTTAAAGTTAACGTCATAATAACTTGTTAACGCAAATTTATTTTAACGCCACTAATGTCTAGAATATTAACGCAAATTGCAATCTTTAGATTGTAGCGGGCCCAGTTTTAAAGCTAGATTTAAAACTAGCATTTACAAAAGGGGTCCCTTGGCCTCTTACCTCAAGATATGTGAATGTAAATTGGTCCTATGGGTACCCACGAGTCTCCCCTTTACAGACATGCCCACTATATGATAATCACATGCAGTTTGGGGCAAGTCATAGTCAAGTCAGCACACTGACACACTGACAGCTGTTGTTGCCTGTTGGGCTGCAGTTTGCCATGTTATGATTTGAGCATATTTTTTATGCTAAATGCAGTACCTGTGAGGGTTTCTGGACAATATTTGTCATTGTTTTGTGTTGTTAATTGATTTCTAATTATAAATATACACATACATTTGCATAAGGCAAGCATATTTGCCCACTCCCATGTTGATAAGAGGATTAAATACTTGACAAATCTTTAAGGTACTTTTTGAACAGATAAAAAAAGTGTGATTGATTTGCAATTAAACGCGATCAAATATGTTAATGGATTGACAGCCCTCGTATTAATATAGATTACACAAAATGAGAAAAGACAAACAAATGAGATGCAAGAAATGAGACAGAGAAATTTGAATTTTCATAATGACATGAAACTACAGAAATAAGATGAAAGAGATGAGAGAGAATAGATGAAATAGAATAATAAATAACGAAATGTTACGAGATAGAGCGATGAGATGCAAGAAATGTGAAGACATAAAGAAGAATAAGTAAAACAAGTTCAAAAACCTGACCAGATATTCAACGCCACCTTTCAGTACTTGACTTTTTGATATTTGGTGCTACGGACACATTTCCGTCAGTACAAAAAGAGGTTCAATAGACCCTCTGAGTTCCCGGTGCTGCATATTGCACAGCGATGTTAACTATCTGAACCCTTCCAAAATCATTCCTCAGCAAGTTGCCCATCTAACAGAATAAAATATTGCCTACTGGGTTTAACGAACACGCCCTGTTACAGCTAAAACATGACATGTTGTCTCGACTGTATGGAAACAAGTTGATAAAGCCAACAGAAAAACACAAAGTTGTGTGCCCGGGCCTAGTTAGGAATTGATGAAAGCTTGGATATGATAAAATGAATATTTGATGGGCTTGCTGTGAGTGAGATGAGAGAGATCAATGCTCAACCAAACAAAATGACACCGCAGTATTTCAGCACAGCTACAGTATGATGACAGACAGAGCTATCACGCAGCAGACTCGGGGCGGCTGCTGGGATACTCTGGGCAGCCTGATAAGATGTGACACACGGGCCCCCACATGTCCAACGCATATAAAATCCCACAGTGTGTTTCTGCTTCCCCTGAAGGCTTCCTCCAGTTCGAGGCACCCTGCAGGTATTATCACAGCAGCACACCGAGGTGAACTGACATCATTTCCTGTTTTAAAAACCTCCCCTCTCCGTTTCATATCTGTGACTTTACTCCCATCTCCATGTTCACTCTGCCCAAGGACATCTGTCACGGATGCAAAGAACATGTAAATGCTTTTTTTTTTTCTTTAAAAAAAGAGGGTGAATCTCATCGCATAAGCAGAAAAATATTTAGAAGGAAGAGATTAGAGACCTGAGGCTGCTAGTCACATCAAAGACATCACTCTCATCTCTCTCTCTTTCGCTGTTTCACTCGCTCTTGTTCTCCCCGTCTCTCTGCGACTCTGCCTGCCTTCCCTCCATGGATGCGTGGGTGCAGCTGGTTCCTATGGCAATGCCAGTCTTTCTAAGCCCGACCTATGTCCCCTCTTTTCAGAGTACCGCTTACTTCATTAATTATGTACACATACGGACGCGGACCGGCAGAATTTCCTTGACATTTATTAGATCTGCGCATTTAGTGATTTGTATTCATCGGGCCAGCGTGCATTATGTGACGCGATCCCTTTAAGAGTTGATTATTTCAGGTTAAGAGACCAGACTGTTCAGAAGGGAAATAGCACTCCCAAAATCTACTTCCTAATTTCCCTGCACTTTTAACACCTCAGCGCTGCGATAAGGCTGATAAGAAAAAGACTCTTCAATGATAATTAAATCAGTTGTTCATCATCGGCACATCAGGGCCACTGATAATAATTAGCAATAATGTGATACTGTTTATCCCTCTAGGGAGATCTCTTTTCTGGTCGCCCTCCGGCTACAGAGCAGCAGCCTTATTTAGAGCTGGTAAGGAGTCAGTTTCTGGCTCAAGGACAATTCAGCAGACTGGATGTTCCTGGTCATGTCACACGGTTTCTCTAGCAACCAGGTGACAGACAAAGCAGGAAGACGAGCACGGTAATCAGCCAGTGACAAGCAGCAGATGGCCCAGGATGACCTGTTCGGTGGATATGTGCTCCTGAAAACCAGTCGCAAGGGGAGACATTAGAGGGCTGATCGAGTGTGATCTTAACAGGGTGAGAAAACAGGTCAATTTACAGGAAATGTCTGACCTTTTCACTGTGGCTCACACACACAGGCTGATGTGGAAAAGATGAGTATTAAAACACAATTTGTTTCTGTAGCATTTCCTCAGAGACCAAGACAGTGAAGGAATCTAACGGAGTACATTTACACAAGCAGTGGACTTAATAACAGGTTTTACAGGTGCTTTACTTGAGTACTTCCATCTTATGCTACTTTATACATGTACTTCAGTACATTTCTGAGCCATATAGTCTACTTTTCACTCACAACCGGTATAAATGGTACGGTAATTTGTAACTCATTTTGCATGCAATAACAATGCCATTGTTGCTTTTGCTGTGTCATGTGTACGCCATGTAGTCTGTACTTACTGCAATGTAAATGTATCCTTGTAAATATGCTCCGGTCAGAGGTAGTGACATAGAATAAAGAGTGAGAAAGACAGCTGATGGCTGGTGGGTGGGTGAGGTGGATGGATGCAACAAACACAGAACTTTCAACCAGGAGACTGCTGTGTTGTTGATTATTTTGAAGTTACGTTAGTGACATGTCTTCCGTACTTATGTTAAGTTGTTGTTGCCTAAGTCTAAGTGTGGACACTTCATGGTGGGGTTTAATGGCACACAAAAAGCCTACAATGCATTATCATGACTATCACAGGGCATTAACGGCGAGGTGATGATGTGAAATGTGTCATTTCACGTTATTTGGTGGACTATTACGGGTGAGCGGGGAGCTCTGGGCGGCAGCATCACAGAGGGAAGCTGAACATCTTCCATTTGCACACCACCCACGTTGCAACGACACAAAGCCGGTTGAAAATCGGCAGAGTTTCTTTTTAAAGCCGAAGATGTAAATGCTTTTTAACCACGCGTTCGCTTAGACAACCAGCTGCGTCGTGAACGGAATTGTTCACATACTTGCATATGTACTACACGCATTACCGGAGGATCCACTAGAGGGAACACCGGATAACTCAGACTGTATAACTACCTGATTTGCATGATGTAAACAATAGACATGCCGACACTTGAGGTTACTGTCAGTTACTATATTGTTAATTCTGATATCACAGAAGAAAAAGCTACAGCAGGGCCATTGTAGATGGAAAGTAAGGCTCTTAAATCAAACACATCGTGTCACATCACCATACTGCCCCTATCATTCATGTGTGTATTGCATCTTACGGTTGCATAACCAACTACGTACATTGTTTTAGTGGAAAAAGGAATTTACATGTAAAAGACGTCTGATATCAAAGGCGCTGCTGCGTTGCCATTTTGGACCTGGTTGAACAACATAGCAGTAACGTTATGATTCACAGTAATTGTAAAATCTTATTGATTTGATTCATATATATAGAGAGAGAAAATGATTTACTTTTTGACCTGTTGTACAGGTCAGGTTTTTGTTCCTGTTTGAAGTTCAGACCTAGAGTGGAGATTCTGTGAATAGACCTGATTGTTCATTTGCACACTACCCACAATGCAATTTTACAAAACCGGTCGAAAATCGGCATGGTTTCCTCTAATTTGTTCCCCATGTATACTATCTGGCTGAGCTCCATCGTTTCTTGTGGATGTATCCCGGACTCAACTCTCGCGGCCTTGCCAGGTTATTGCAACACCCCTGTGGTTCACTTAGATTTCCTATTTTAGCCTTTTGAAAAGTCCCCAAAGAGACTAATTAAAGTACAGTAACTTGGTGTAATAATATGCATACTGTATATCGACCTACTTTAAATGCATATACAGAAAGGCTCAAGCGGCCAAATCCCTGTAAATACAGGCTGGATGTAGGCTGCAGACCCGATGGATGCAATATTTACACAAACTCATCAAAAAATCTCGAATCCTCAGCAGACCTCGCTTTCTGTTCCATTTTATCATCAACTGAACACAAAATGATCTTTTAAATCAAAGAGTCCAGTGTTTTGCGGTTTTGGGCCAAAGTATAAGGAGCCCAAGTCGGCTTCTGATTGGCTCCCGGCCCGTTGATACACAGCTGCTGGCTGCACACTTCAAAGGGCTGCGAGGGTGGAAGAAGAAGAAGAGCCAAATACTCCGACAGTCACTCAGTTCTAATTGTAGAAATCGTGGACAGACGGACAGTAGTCGACTGTTCGGCCGTCATAGAGAGCTCCATTCACACACACACACACACACACACACACAGCACACACGAACAGCTTCACATTGTATAACACAATCATATGCAATCCACACATGCACACACATCCCAAAGGACCTCATTACAGTGATTGGCTTCAGGACCTTTTGCTGATCAGGACACTCTTTTATGTTGCATTTGCATCTTAAATACATAAAGTGCCTTAAATGCATGTGTGTGCAGTACGGGCACGTATGTGTTGGGTGTGTGCAGTACGGGCACGTATGTGTTGGGTGTGCGTGAGTGGTTTTGTTAAGAGTTATAGAGCAGCAGAGAGAAAAGAGGAGAGGAGAACAGAGGAGATCAGGGGGGAGAAAGGAGGGGTGAGGCCATGCATGGTCAGAGAGGGCAGACGTGAGCTAAATAGCTGAGTTGGCAACTGTAGACCAGAGAGGGAAGACAAGGGTGGGTGAGTCACACTGCTGTGTGATGAGGTACAGTGTAAGGACAGTAGACTTTTTCTGTTTCTTCCTGTGGGGATATGTTCTCTGTGGCTGGAAGCAGTGTGTCTGCATTGTAAGGTGTTTTGTCTTCTCTACTGTATTTTGTGACGTTTTTATCGTCTGTAAACTGCGGTGCCGACAGTAAACAGTAGCCGCTCACAATGCAAAGTAATCTACCCACAGTGATCGCTTGCACGTATTTGATTGCTCAACGCAGCACCTTGCTGGATTACGCTGCATCGTGCTGCGGCAAAAGTTGAGCCTACTTTTTCAACTTTTCTGCAGAAGGAGCCTGTGTTTATTTGCAGGAGCCCGGTGCGTTGGCTCAGCAGGGGTGAGCGAGAGGACTGCACCTTTCCCACATTGCTGTCTATATGAACACAGCCTTGCTCGCAGTCAGAGTTCTACTTCATCACAAAGGTGTTGAGGTCAGGACTCTGTGCAGTTCTTGTACACCAAACTGGGAAAAAGATTTCTTTTTGGACCTGGTTTTGTGCAGGATGGCATTGTCACGTTGAAACAGGAACGGGCTCTCACCAAACTGTTGCCACAAAGATGGAAGCACTAAAATATCATTGTATGCTGTAGCATTGTGATTTCCCTTCATTAGAAATAAGTGGCTATAGTCCAAAGAGCTGCAACGATTAGTCCGACCCAATCTCATGGAAAGGCGTATAATAGCACAACATTTTAAGGACATTCTGTGTGTCATGATAACGCATTTTAGGCATCACGGTAAGTAAAATACGTATGTAAACAATGTAACCTAATTACGGAAAACACGTTACAAACGTGCCAAACATAACTTCAAAATAACTCAACAACACTCTGGTCTCCTGGTTGAATGTCTTGTGTTTGTTATCCGTTATCCGGATATCTGGGCCAAGACTTCCTCTTCCATGCGCCGGTCATTGTTTATAGTCCGATTAGAGATATAAAAATGATGTTGGAATTGAGACACAACATTTATCTCGATAAACGTTTTTTTAAAAAGCTAATATACTGTAATGCTAAATCATCATAAGATAATAGCCAATGGTTCCAAGATTACATTTCAGCCAATGCATTCCGCCTCTTTTGCTCTCCACACTGATTGGTCAAAACTACTCGGACTAAAAACGGACTACAAATGGAAACAATAAGGCTTCAAATACCAAACTGTTGTCCAGTTGCCTACAGATTCTGCATTCATATGCAAATATCATAGAGATAAATTGACATGAAATCAATCGGCAACTGTTTTGCTAATTGACTTATTGTTTTTTGTCATTTTTTTTAAGCAAAAATTCCAATCAGTCTCTGGTTTAGGTTATCATCTATATAATCCTCAAGTCAGGAACTACTCATTAAAGATTCATGATTCGTTCCTCACTCGTTCTTTAGTAACTACTCCCATTTTAATGTACCATATTGAAAAGTTTTACCCAGCGTATTTAATATCATAGGTGAAAATACTGCTCATCTCCCAAATACACTATTTCTAAGGAAGGACTTCTCTTTAATTCATGTTGGTTATAGCAGAGTGTATCTCTCAGGACTGGCAGGAGCAGGAAAGCTGTTTGCTGTTAGCGGAAAGAGCCCTTACAGTATATGTTTTCTCCAAAACACTGGTTACTTACATGGTTGGATGTTATTTATTCAGTATAAAGAGCAGCCAGAAAACACGGAGAGAAAGTTATAGTTTTATCTCCATGAATATGTATATACCCTAGGCAGAATAGTGCTGCCCTTATCCTACTGTATAACTTATCAGGCTGTTCTCATACACCGTTTGGAGCTATACCTATGAAAAGTAATGCACTGTAATTCGTATATATCCCACAAAATTAATTAGTATGTAATCCACCTAATTGTGAACCAGGAAGTATAAAGAGCTACAAACGCCGCGTATGGGGAGGATGTCAGGGTGAATGGGTGGGTCAAAAAACATCGGATTTTTGCCCAGGAGACTGCTGTTCATACCCTGTGTGAAACCACAACGTTGACGTCAATGTTGATATAATTGTCATGTAACTTCCATGCGCAAGTTACGCCACTTCCAGAGTTATTTTAACCCAAACCACGATCTGCTGACCATCTTGAGGAGGACTCTCTGGCAGAAGAGATATCGTATCTCAATGGGACCTTCTGGTTAAACAAAGGATAAATTAAAAAGTTATTTCCTGTGAAGACGGAAGTTTATTTTGAAAAGCCTGTATTCATCTAACGAGCGGAAATTGACATGTGCGTCACGTGTTGCTGGACATTTGTAGGAAAATGAACGAAAAATTAGGAATAACTTTTCACAAGATACATTTTACTTATAGAGGGTATAGGTAGGGATCTTACCTTCTATCTGCCTTCACGGGTATTAAATGTGTTTTATGTCTTAAAAAGTATCCAAGGGTTTGAGGGTCCAGATAGTTTTATCCACACAGTTTATTGGCTGTAGCATGTGTATGCAGTGATTTGAGAGCATCAGCTTTGTTCAGTATGTGTGTGTGTGTGTGTGTGTGTGTGTGGTACAGGGACATAATGGTGCACCCAGCTGTGTGTGACAAGCATACAGACGTGGACCCACAATGGAAACCAACTCCCGTGTGTGATATTTTGAGTTTACACGTCTCAATGTGTCCTTGACTGAGCTTGCTCTGAGTGACGCAGAAAGAAGCTCTGCGCTCTGTGAAGTCCCCAACACTCACATCTCCCTCTCTCCTCTCTTTCTCCCTCTGTCTCTCATCCTACCACCCCACCCAGCAAGCCGGTCTTTATTCTAAGGGACATATCTTGGATTTAATACAATTTGTAGGGGAAGGAGGCAGAGGCAGGATGAATGATATATTGACTTCTATATAAAAAGCAGGGCTGGGGTGGTAATCTCATTTCAGGATGCAGTGATGAGATTCTGGCCTGTTTTCTCTCCAAGATGATGTGACTTTGGTCTTGACATCATCATGCTGCTGCTGCTTCTGTGTGCGTGTGTGTGTGTGTGTTTCATGCTCCATGATATACTCTGATTTTATCTGAGTTCAGCTAAAATTGCATCTCTCTATTCTTGTGTGCATGGTGGAGATACAATCTGAGTATTATTTTTTGCTCTCTAAACTTACTCTTTGCTCTCCTAAATTCATGTTCGAGGGCTTTTAGAAATAAACCCACCTTTTAAAACAAGACTGCTCTCCTTTTTATGTACAATATAATATTCATGAGAAAGGCAGCAGCAACACAGGAGGTACGAAGTCAGAACAAATGGTTAGGCAGTGATTGACAAACATGGAGCTCTTAACTGCATATTCATATCTTCAGAGCAGCTTATTAGGTCCAAATTTAAAGAAAATGTGATTTTTAAGCCTCCCTTAAATTAAAAAAGAGACTATACACTATTCAAATTCAAGTCAGATGTTACATTTCCGAAACAATATCTAATATATTCTGATTTGTTTTTAGAGAACAGTTTATATTAAAGCTATAGCAGACTTCATTTCATACCTTTAGTCACCAGCTTTCCATTCAGCTACCTGCTAGTTCAACTTAACGGCAGTGCTCTGTACAGTATATGTACTGGTTAACCAGCGAGTGTCGCCTAGCAACAAGTTACTGTGTGCATTTGTTTATGTGACAGTTGAAGTTATTTGGATTGTGTATATCAGCTGGTAACATACGAAACAAGCATCCCTATAAAATGTTATAGTCTGCTTATGTTCCATGTGACTTGTTGCTGCATGTGTTTCTGTCTGTTTGGGTTCTTTACCGTCTTTAGGCGGGTGGATAGTTGTTTATGTATTATATTCTGTTGTTAAATGCTGTTGTATGCAATTTAATGCAAAGCAACTTGAGCTTACTTGTATTGAAATATACCATATAAATAAAATTGTCAGCCCACACACACCACCCATCTTCACGCTCCACACAAACCGTGCCACACCCTAAAAACACTAAAGCAGTGTAATGAGTAACAGGGAATCAAGAAAGGTTTAAGAGAGAGGAAACATGATAAATACCTTCAATAAGCAGCGTTGCACAATTGTATGCTTCACTGTGATGAACAGGGCTTTCCACAAGGGTATGGAGTCGCCAGCCAGAGGGAAATAGCTATAGTTGTAAATAGTTATTAATATTTAAAACCACGTTTATTCCTGACTGATTGGAACTATTGCAATTAAGAACCATTAGACCTCGAATTTTGACTTAAAACTGACTTAAACTACTACTAACAACATCTTTTGGGACCATTAGGTTAGGTAAATCATTATTTTATTATTTACACATATCACAGCCTTCATCTGAACTTTTGATTCTTCTGGAAATGTTTGCCCTGTAAAATCATATTCTGTAAATCAAAAGAGCAGATTAAGAAAACATTTAAATAATGCTTAATTTTTTGTTGACAAATTAAAAAAAAAAAAGTTATGGTGGACAGTTTATTAGTAATTTTACAAAAAGGAAGTGAAAATTGTATCATAGATTACAGCACCTTCGTTCTCAACCACCTCCCCCGTACCGTGTGTTTTTTATGTTCATACGGCTTAAACGCTGGCGCTGCGCCGTTATGAGTCTCACAGAGAGCCTGATATTGAGACGGAAGAGAAGAGTACTGGCAGCTTGTAAGACGTGCCAGTACCAGCCCACTTCGAGCACTGGCAGAGACACAACCTCTCAGCTGAGTGCACACGCTTTACACACACATTTGTAGCCTATACAGCATGTGGGGGCTGGACTGATACATGCAGATCTCAATTATCATCAGCCCAGTGTCCATTTAGAAAAAAAACAATGGGCTGATCTAATTGTTTTATGGGCCAGTAGGACAAAAAAAAAAAAGACAGTTGCGTCGGTCCAAAAGGCTCGTCGGCCCACTGGGAAAGTGCCTGGAATGCCAGATGGCCAGTCCATCCCTGTGTCTGGGACGAAAAACTAAACTATGTGGCATTTTTTTTCAACAACGATTTGATATTTTTAATAACCTCAAATGTTCAGCACAGCACAGAAGATGATATACTTAAAAATAACACGATTTCAGATCAAGTTCCCGACTTGATGAGTGATGACTAATCACACTATTCTGAATATACTGTAAGGAAATGACATGGTGTTCCTCCCAAACCCTAGTCACATCAATAGTAATATCCTGGCACACGATTCACATATAGTGGAATTTATTGGCATTTTGATACGACAATTATACTTGATTCCTCTGCTACTCAAAAAAAGGTGGCAGTGGAACAGCATTTGTGGAGGATGGACATATTACAGTATCCAAAACAACTAATAGAGACACATTTCTGGTATCAGATGCTTATTGGAGCTTTTTTCAGCTTAGAGTTTGTCATTTAATTTGACATGATCCCTTTTTAAATGACATGATTGGGTAGAACCTGGTTAAGTTTCTCTGTGTCAGAGCAGTGCATTGCTCGCTGTGGCGCTCGACAGCGCTGCTTGTTTGTCGTTACCCAGGATTCTCAGGGTTGTCATGGTAATGCATGTCCGTGGGAGATCTTAGGGGGATAGAGAAATAAGGATGGGAGTACATCTCTACTTTTTATTTTTCTCCTAAAGACGTTATGTAACTTATCGAGTCTTCGGCTCTGCAATCTTAACAAAGGGGTTCTGCCACACTGGATACTGCACATTTTACTTTTTTATTCTTTTGATTAAAAAACGTTTCAACAAATTTCTATTTCATTTTTATGTCTAAAAACTCATTGTACAATTACAGAAACTGTTCAGTGTGTTTTACATATTATTTCTGAATTCAAACTGATGGCAGAGATTAAAATTAGATGAAAGGAACAGTTTGACATTTATGGGAAATGTGCATGTTTGTTTTTTGTTGAGAGTTAGATGAGAAGATCAACACCACTTTCACAGCAGCTAATGGTATCAATATTATCTTCTAACTCTCAGTAAGAGAGCGGATAAACGTATTTCCCCAAACTTCAAATTATTCCTTCGGTCCATGACAAGAGACTCGTAGAAAAGTAACCATTTTGTTAATGAGGAGTTGCCCCAATATTCTTGGTTTGGGTGTTTATTTCTTTTTTCATTTTGAAGAAGAGATTTAGAAGCAGCCTGACAACATGATTAATCAATTAACAGAACATTAATTGGCAAATATTTTGATAATCGATTCATTATGTAAGTTAATTTTCAAGCAATTAACATAAGATACAATGGCGTTAATATCAATGGTGCATCCGGTGCAGCTGCACAGGGGCCCACAAATCGCATTCCTACACCGTGTCCCAAAGCAAGCGTGCATCCTCTACAACATCGGACGCTCTCTGATCTCTGACCTCAAGATATGTGAATGTAAATGGGTTCTATGGGTACCCACGAGTCTCCCCTTTACAGACATGTCCACTTTATGATAATCACATGCAGTTTGGGGCAAGTCATAGTCAAGTCAGCACACTGACACACTGACAGCTGAGTTTGCCGTGTTATGATTTGAGCATATTTTGTATGCTAAATGTAGTACCTGTGAGGGTTTCTGGACAATATTTGTCATTGTTATGTGTTGTTAATTGATTTCTAATTATAAATATATACATACATTTGCATAAAGCAGCATATTTGCCCACTCCCATGTTGATAATGGTGTTAAATACTTGAAAAATCTCCCTTTAAGGTACATTTTGAACAGATAAAAAGTGTGTTTAATTTGCCATTAATCGCAATAAAATATTTTAATCGATTTGACAGCCCTAGAATAAATAGAAACAGAGTGGGATGAGGATTTTCCATCTCTAGCAATGTAATTGTTACCTCTCATATGTTGGAAAATGCGCACCTACTACAATCTGAGTCAGTGATAACATTTGTCCGCTGCGTCCGGGGTAGGCTATTAAATTAGCGTTGATAAAGCGGCTGCTGTCCTGGTGCTGATCCAAGGCTGGTTTGCAGGATGGGAGATGATGAGCCTCTCCATGATGTAATTTTCATCACCGTTCATAATAATTTAACGGGTATTTTAAAACTCTCATCCTAAATTTGTCCCAAAATTCATTTTCATCCTCCCCGATCATATTTTCTTCGGCCCCGGGATGACGGGACGTCCTTAAGCTCGAGCCCTGGTTGCAGCCCAACACTGGATAGCTGTTGTTTTAGCACTCATACTGCAGCTCTGAAAAGCATGTTTTCACCTCCTCAGATAAAATGAAATTGATGAGTAAATTCATTCTTAAGTAACGCTCTCCAAACAAAACCAATCTGAAAACAACATGTCACATCACAACACAATGCCTGAGAGACACAAAAGTGACAGTGACAAAGGGAGATAATGATAGGCTGTCTACAGGCAGCTATCATAAAAATCAAATACACCTAATATTGCTTTCACTCACACATTTAACACCCTGCATATGCCTCAACACACGCACACACACAGAAACACAGAGCGTGTCACACCTAGTACATACAAGCACATACTGCCAACAGCTGTCAGATATGAACACCGTTTCTCTTCCGTTTCTTTTATCTTTTCTCTGGTTCAGCTCTCAGACACATGAAAATACTGTATACACACACACGCACACTAGAGTATGCCTGCAACTTGGCAACAAAAACTGGATAAAATGCATAGCGCTTTGGGAAATTAAAGGATTATACGAGGAGAAATATTTAGTTTGTCTCTAAACTCACACACTTTAAGACATTACTTCCTTCCCACACAACCACACACACACACTATATACCCAAATCGACAAACACTCATGACCTCTGACCTCACTCAAACACATAGAAACAAGAAGCCCTTCAACTCATACACTGTCATTTAATGATTCACACAAAACAGACACACTTGGCTGCCAAGCGCTGGTATTTTCCCCTGGTGTTACTGAGTGCTAATTGACAAAAGGTTTGTATGGTTTAGCCCCTGTTGCGATTGCCAATTGGCTGATTTCACAAAGCTTGTGAATAACTGGAGGGCTAAATTAAACAAAACACAACACAACATGAACATCAATGAAGTGGAAACACCTTCCATGTTTGGTCAGAGGACTTAGCAGTAAAAATCAGCCAATGTCACCTCTACCATTAAATGTTAGTGTCACTGTGAATCAGATTACACCATTAAGTTTATAGACTGCACTGCAGGCACTGTTGTTGTATTAATCTGCACACGTTGAATCTCTTATTAATCAGTTTTCTTAAAACAAGATTCAAGATCATTTCATCCTTTATCCAACACAAGTCAACAGTTTCAATAGATTCTCAAATCGCTGTACAATATTACATTTTTACAACTGATTATCAAACTGGGTTGCCTGTCAGCCAAGCTGATACTACTGATGAACTGGAAACGACATCAATCAAACTGATTTTACACCAAGAAAGGGCTTGTTGTCAATGAAGAGGCTGTATCAGATGAATTCTTATTATACAAGCTGTCATTTCATGGTCAAAAACACAGATTCAAAATTCAGTAGACTTCATTGTGTCCACTCAATCATATCATTGACTCATTTAATTTGAGAAATATTTGACTTACATGAATTGTATTCAATCGTCGTTAGGGATAACAGAGGACTTGTCATCATCATTGACATTGACCTGGCAATTTGTGTATTTGGACTGCACTCTTTGTGGGTTGTGATAGTCTATTTATTCATTTTATCTTTGGTTATTTAATGCAAATATGAAGCTTTGTATGCTAATGATGTGTTTTCTATTGCACATGAAATGGTTGTGTGGTTTTACATGGGTTTCTGGCCAGGTTATTTTGAGATATTTTTAATTTTTGGGCTGGTTTTCATTGAATTGGATGGGTTTTAAGCTGTAATTGGGCTGAGAAACTGTCAATCTGAGCTGGCAACTCTGAACGACACTGTGAAAGTTAGGCTGCGTTGAGACCAATAGCAGCGCTTCGTCGTGAAACAAAGCCTCGTCATTCCTTTCATTTAAACCACTGTGGTGGCGCAGTTGGAAATACAGCATAGTTGACCCTTTCTCAACTTTTTTACTTGGGTAATTCTTGCCTGAGCCCTGTAATGTTCAAACTGGGCTACACAAACTATTTCACACTCTTGTACAAACCAACAGTAGAAACATTCAAGACAATATCTCCACTCTGCACACATCTGAAGTTTTCTGCTGCTGACATATATACTGTAGCAGAGGGAGGATTTCTTCTTGAATTTCCTCTCAAAGTTTGTTCCATTTTTTATGTGCTAATGTTTTTGGGGTTTCTTCTCGTCTTCTTAGAAAGCTCGGGCTCAGAGCCGTTGCAGTTGCGGGCCCGGAAAGCCCATTGGGGACGCTGAATAGGATATTGGGCTATACAAACAAACTTGATATGACATGACCCGACAGACTGAAACCACAAGATTTTTCTCTTTGTAGATGCAGTTCACACATGTATCACAAATACACATCAAGTAGCTTTTCAGTCCCCAAGTGATTCCTTTTGATCTTCTACTATAACACACACAGAAGGAAACAAAGAGCTTACTTGTCAACTGTTCTCTGAGATTTCAGTTTTTAATGTCCTGATAATTGCAGTTTTCTACATAATTGACCATAATTAGCAGTTTGCCCCCCGAGTTACTGTTGCTATGCAGGTCAAGTTTTCTGTTCTCGCACTTCAGCATTTGCAGTTTACAATGATAATGTTGGCAGATTTACCACCAAATTTGTCAGCTGATATGACAACTGTCACTGGGAGATTTTTATTTTTATCTTATTTGAGTAAAATGAAGAAGTGCCAGTACTGCGTAGGCTCTACCAGTGAGTACTGGCACACTTCAAGCATTGGGAATAACCAACGTCTTATAACATATTTTGCTGGGGTTGTTGGCTTGTAAACTTACACCAACGCTACACAAACACGATCGCTTAATCTATTACATAGTATCCGGAACCAGCATTGATAAAGTGGGGAAATACTGTGAAATTTACATTTTTAACAGAGCTTTTTTAACATAACTTGCAACAGTACAAAATGATGCATTATGAAATGCTGGGCTATTAGTTAGCAGTAAGCTAGTTAACCGGTATATGCTAACCTTTGCAGCTTATGTTGCAGCAGATATTAGTTAACAGTAAGCTAGTTAGCCGGTACATGCTAACCTTTGCAGCTTATGTTGCAGCAGATATTAGTTAACAGTAAGCTAGTTAGCCGGTACATGCTAACCTTTGCAGCTTATGTTGCAGCAGATATTAGTTAACAGTAAGCTAGTTAGCCGGTACATGCTAACCTTTGCAGCTTATGTTGCAGCAGATATTAGTTAACAGTAAGCTAGTTAGCCATGCTCAAAAGTTGATGAAAACACCTGTAATGCGTATTAGTGCATGCATATTAGCGTGTGATTGTGCGCGCGCGTGCATGAACTTGTGGGACACTTAAATGTGATGATTTGTAAATATGGTCACCCTGTAGTTAGAAGTAAGATAGTTAGCTGATACATGCTAACATATGCAGCTTACGTTAGCCGACAGCAGATACTGTATATGGTTTAATCCAGTCTTCCATATTATATTAAAATTTGAGACCCGAGAGCTTATATAACAGAAAGGAAAACGTGTGGTTCGATGGGTGGGTGGGTGTGTAGGGAGGGGGATAGGGAAGGGAATTTGGACTTAACTTTGTAATCAGATCTGATGAATAATATCTATTTTGTTTGACTTATTCATGTTTTGTATCTGTTATTTATGTTGGATAAAATCTTTGAAAATCAATGAAACATTTACAAAAAAAAAGAAAAACGTGTGGTTCTACAGTATATAAGTCACCACAATGCAGGAAATAGCCTGAAGGCTTAGGTCTCTGAATCTTTGTTGTAAACATTACACTCTTGTTTTCTTTATATCTTATTTCTATGACAGATATTGTCGACTGTTGACCTCCTTCAGGAGTACACCCCCTCCAGTTCCCTGCGCTCATCATCAGCTGGTCTTCTGACCACCCCCACCTCACGCCTCAGCACCATGCGAGCTACATGTAGGGCGTTCAGCTGCATTGCTTCCATGCTCTGGAAATCCCTCCATCCTCACATCCAGCAGTCTAACACTGTTACAACATTCAAATCCCACTTCAACACTCACCTGTTCAAACTGGCCTATGCACTGTAGTGTGTCCTTCAATGTGTCCCTGTCATGTCTGGCTGTTTTTATCTGTTTGAGTGCCATTTATCTTTGCAAGGTGTCCTTGGGTGTCTTAAAAGGCACCACCAAATAAAATGTATTATTATTGTTATTATTAACTGGTTAGCTTTTGGGTATTAATTACATGGACGTACTAATGGATTTTCAAAACGGGAGCAAAAACATTTCAGGATTCAAACGGTCCCTCAAATTTTGTTGTCTCTGTCAGGGCTGCTCTTGGGATATTTCAAGCAACAGGATGGGGATACAAATGACACTCAAACCCTAGAGAAATTTGTCACCAGAGAAGAGAAAAACCAGAGAGAAAGATGCCTGAAAGATAAGAGACAAATCAAAAAACAATCTCCCTGTTGCTCTCCTGCTGCCGGTATCTTGGGGTTTGAACGACAGATCTTTGTCGGGAAATGGAGGAAGTGCCGATGTGCTGCTCAGTCAGGGGAGGTAATGCGATTTCAATAGTCCAGTCTCTAGTAGTTAATGGGACAGCCAGAGAGATTTCTCCTCTTAGCCCTGAAGAGCACCTCGGAGCAGAACATTAGAGGGTTTTTCAAGCCAGGCCATAGTGTTTCCAAACTACCTCTGCCACAGAGGCAGAGCTGTGTGCAGAACAGAGGGCAGAGGTAATGAAACAGAATAGAGACGAGGGGGCTGGGAGGAAAACACATCTATTGAGCACTTTCTCCATCTTTCCCACCCTTTTGTTATTTCTTTTTCCCTCTGCCTTTTCATTTTACCCGGTGGCATCCCTATCCCACTCTCTATCTATCTTTCTGTCTCCATCACCTCTAGCCCTCTTCGCCGCCTCCTCCTCCTCCTCCTCCTCCTCCCCCTGCTCTTTCTTCCTCTTCCTCTCTCAGCATACACACCACGATCTCTCCTTGATTTCCAGAGAGAGACTGGTATAGCAGCAGCCGGCATACAAACTAGCTGACTCAATACACACACACACAGGCTGCGTGAATAGGGTGTGTGCATTGTGGACGGTATGGAAAGATGGAGGCAGAGATGAGAGGGAAAAGAGGAGAGGAGGGAAAAAGGTGTTTGGGGAGGGGAGATTGAAAAGAAAAAGAGAAGATGTGAGAGTTTAGGATTGGATTAGCTCTAGTTCTGGCATGCTGGCATCAGCAAGACATGCGTCAGCATACATTAAGCAGCTCATTCATCATTCACGCTATGAACATGAGGTATGAGGTCAGCGTTGGGTTGTTTCGTTGTTTCAAAACGTAACGCTCGGGTTAATGAAACAGAGTCTCAGGGATTCTTAAACTACGACTTGAGACACAAAGTGATTCTAGTTTTTAGGACTCCCAGACGAAAACCATCAAAATTTGATGAGCCTTGGGCCAAAAATGTTCAGGCACCATTTCAGCACAGAGAATGAGGTTTAATTCAGGGTTATGAGAGCATCGACCCATGGCCACAAATTGCCTAAATACTGCTTCCACCTAAAATCGATGGAACTTCCTTTAACGGGTTTTAATGGAAATACTTCTTACTGACGGGGGGGGTTGCGGTCTCGGTGACTGTTGAATTTTTAAAATGTAATTCTTCAACGCTGTGAGCAGCACAAACTACTTTCCATTCATGTGATATTGGGGTGTTACCACGGTTTTGCACTCTGCAGCTCACGTCACCGCAGTCTTGGAAAGGGAGGAGTGAGCGGAGGGATACTCAGTTGGTTGCAATCTGCAACCACACCACTAGATATCACCAAATCCTACACACTGCCCCTTTAATTAACATTAACTACAATTGTAAAATATTAATCTCCACTTGTAAACTTAGCTGTCACATACACTTAAAGGTCCAGTGTGTAGAATCTGGTGGTATCTAGTGGTGAGGTTGCAGATTGCAACCAACTGAAGCCTCTCCCGTGTGCCAAGCGTGTTGGAGAGCTATGGTGGCCGATGCAAAAACGCAAATGTCCCTCTCTAGAGCAAGTTCTTGTAAGAATAGCGTAGGTCATTTGGAGCAGAGCCAGTGCGTTGTGTTTGTGTGTGTGTGTGTGTGTGTGTATGTGTGTGTGTGTGTACGTGGGAAGTGAGTGGTGAAGCAAGAGAGAGAGAGCGACGATGGGAGCGAGTAACATTATCGACTGCAAACCAAACAGGAAAAGTTAACAGTGTTTGCTTGGTCCGTTCTGGGCTACTGTTGAAACACGGCGGTGCAACATGGTGGACTCTGTGGAGAGGACCCGCTCCCAATGTAGATATAAACGGCTCATTCTAGGGTAATAAAAACGCAACAATTCTTATTATCAGGTGATTATATGCTAAAGAAAACATACCTATAAATAATATAGTCCATTTTTGCCAATAGATCCCCCTAAATGTTACACACTGGTAGTTTAATGGAGTAAATAGTACAATAGATCCCTCTGAAATGCAGTAGAGTATGAGTAAAGGTAGTATAAAGTGGAAATACTCACATAAAAGTACTTTAATGTCTGTACTTAGTGAGATTCTACCACCTTCAAGAGCACATAATACACCAACTGATAAAAACACAGATTAGGAGGAACGGATAGTGAACTACACCCGCCTTGCTTCACTATTTGCATACTGTGTGTGTGTGTGTGTGTATGTGTGTGTGTGTGAGTTGCAACTTGCAACAATAACTTCCTAATTACAGTTCCCCAGTGTTAGTGCAATCTTCCTGAAATGCTAACTAGCCTCCTACAGGGAATATGTTACATTATTAATCCATGTGCTCCATGTGAGCGTGTGCATCCTGTGCTCGGAAATGTGTGTCTGCAGCGTGCACGCGTGCTAGTGTTCGTGCATGCACATGTCTGTTTGCATGCCTCTACACATACCTCTTACCCTCCTCTACGGGAGCTTTGTTCACATTAGGTGTGTATATGTGTACCGAATAGAAATGCATGCGAGTTTGGCTATTTTTCTCATGACAAGTAGTCCTAATCTAAGATTTGTTTACAACGTATTTGTATTCCAATCGTATTTCAATAACAAAACAGAAAATGAATAAATGTAACAGCAGACAATTTTCCAACAATAGCAGAATAAAAAATGTCTTCACATTCAGGCCCAGTCAGCGGGGAGGTGCCATGTTAACTCTGCATGCAGATTTGCTTCCACACCACGGGGTATTCCCTCTCAACAAAGATCAACATTATGACAAGAGATACTGTCGGCTCTCTGTGCACCAACATGCTTAATATGGGGAGCTAGTTTCCGCTGAAATATGGATGGCTTTGACAAACAATAACTGATGAGAGTTGATTCTGAAATTTAGCCTGGGATTTCAACAGCTACGTGCTTCGTGTTGCTCCCTTGCAGTGGCAGCTAAAGGGGCGGAAAAAAAACACTAAATGGATGGGAGAGCGAGGAGGGATCTCCCATTACACAGCAGTGTTTCTTTAGTATTCCTGGAGAACTTGCCCCACAGTTATGCCTCTGGGTACTAAGATTGTACATGGATGGATAGCTCACTCCTAGGTCTGCAGTAAACGATACAGAAAGAAGAGAAAGCCACCGTTACAACCTCAAGTGAAGGGAGCGCAACAGCCGGGTGCAATGACGAGACGAGCGCAGACATTAAACCCATCCCTGTTCATTCATTTTGTACTTGCAGACATTCTGCCAGTT
This sequence comes from Sebastiscus tertius, assembly GCA_916701665.1. Classification (NCBI taxonomy): domain Eukaryota; kingdom Metazoa; phylum Chordata; class Actinopteri; order Perciformes; family Sebastidae; genus Sebastiscus; species Sebastiscus tertius. The sequence continues at coordinate 5,366 of CAKAOH010041691.1, read as the reverse complement.
CCTCTCTACTAAAGTTGTCACTTTTCATTACTGCTGATTTTTAATGTTGCCACCTGCCTTATTACAGATGTAACCATTAGACTCCCACCATATCTGACATTTCTGCCGCGGCAGCACAAAAAGCTTTCACTGTGTGGGGAGAGATTTTGTTTGGTTTTATTTCGTGAAGTTGTTGGCTCTCAAACGGAGCAGTTTAGTAACCACGGGTTTAGAGACCCCTTTGTTCTGCTCTTACAACTCTTGAGGCTGGAATAAGTATGCTGCAGCAAGCACTGCAGTACTAATGCAGGATGAAAGCAAGATGAGCGACCTCTAAGACAGTTATCAATGAATTCCCAGGACAACTAAAGACTTCGTCATGATTGAGGATCTCTGGCCTTGAAAAGAGCCAGCCGACCGTTTCCAAAACGCGTAATGTCCCTAAAAGGAGTCATTGAAGCTGTTTCAGTGGGACTACCTCATGTCTATTCATGGTGCCAGAGGAATGACCCCCTGCTCCTTTTTTATCTCTTTCTTTCTATCAATCTTTCTGTCTTCTTTTTCTTTCCCTCTCTCCCTCTGTGGCACTCATCCAACAATTGGAGTCAGTCAGTGGAAAAACTCTGTTAGTAGTCCATGCCCTATGGGACAAAGTGGCAACAACATCCGTTACAAAAGATAGTGGGGCAATGGGAAGGAGGCAGGAGGCACTGGGCACCGCAGCCAAAACTTAACTGGCTGAGTGACTTTGTGTCACTTACATGCACTCAGTGGGCTTCTGTGTTTTAACTGCACACCAAGAGTGGACTTGTGCTGCACAGACGCATATTAACTGCCTTATGCTTGTATGCCAAGTGGTGAAAAGCTAACAAAGTTTGGCCACCGTCACATTCTACAAGTCTCTGCTCTACTGGAGCGACGAACACTGTTCTTCCAGAAGGTTTGGTGTTTTGATGATGGTGGTTGAGAGTGCTATATTGAGCATGAGAGTCACAAAATCGCCCATAGGTGTTTACTTGGGTTGAGATATGGTGACTTTGAAGGCTGAAGCATCTGATTCACATCATTGTCATGCTCATTAAACCATTCAACATCTGGACTTCTTACGTTTCTCCACTCATATATTCAAGTTTTTTCCTTCTTAAAACCCGGTGGGGTATAGGGTTAGGGTTAAATGATGATCAACAGTGTTTTGAATGATGGTAAAAGGTTTTATAGATTGGTTTATTTGAGAAGGGACAGTGCAAAATTAATAAATACACAGTATAAAAAATGCCAGAATTAGACAAAAGGATATTTTTTCATCCGTTGCCCCTGGCCAAGGAGTTACAGAAGGCTTCCTAAAATACATCAGAACAAAAACATAAAACAGGACATGTAGTTTAAATGTTGTAAAAGGACACAGTAAATAGCAGTAGAAACAGTAGTGACATTTATACATATAAAACACCAAAATGCTTCAGCAGATTTTCCAGTGTCACAGAAGAAGTATAAGTCATTGGCACTTGCTGCATTTTGATGACTATCAAACCTTTTGCCATCATTCAAAACATGGTTGATCATCATTTAACCCTTACCCATCTGTGAGAAGGTGGGTTTTAAAAGTTTAAAGGAACACTAATTTTACACATCAAGTTCAGTTTACTCCTCAGGAGGAGTACTGCACAGGATGTCCCAGCCTCAGCCTTGAGGTATGTTACTTAGTCTAGCTTCAAGACCCATCATTATACCTTATACAGCATGGTAGGATGGTCATCCCTCACTCTGCAGAGGTTACAACATTGGTGCATTTTAGTCTATAAGATCATCTCTGGCAATTTTCCTACTTACGTAAGTCGGAACTTTGTATTTCTGCAAAACAGTTGTAATGTTAGGTCACTCAAATGGCTTCAGGTTAAGGTTCCTTCCATCAGTGCAGAAGCTGGCAAAACAAGCCTGTTCCACTTCGGTCCTTGGTCCTGGAACCAGGGTCTGAAATTAGCCACCCGCCAAATGAGGATAAATTGTTGGCAGTGGCAGATAAAATCATCAGGCTAATTGCCACTTTGGCAGACGGGGAAAACGCTAGTGATGGCAATAGAGAATTGGTTCCTACTTGTATGATTCCTTGGCATGTCATGTCTCTGTGTCAATCGATTCCTTTTCAATGCTTTCCAACAGTTGTGCTGCACAATGACACATACGTATGCTGTATCATGTTTCAGTTTGTTTGGGACGGGAGGCACGGCGGAAAGAAAAAAATTTGCTCAAAAGCATGGCGCTACTAAACCTGAGGCGACGCACCCTATTTTTTTCCTGAAGATGTGACACTGTGAAGAACAAATCCGTGTTGAAATCAGCAGGAGGAGAGTTAGTAACGTTACCTGTTAGCAGCCGGTGGGCAGCACAGTCCTGATTGGATACATAATGCAGCTACTAACGTTAACGGAGGTGCCATTGAGTTATTATTGTGAGGTGTTCAAGCCCTGCTCAGTAAAATATCAATTGGGCGAAGGTAAATTACAACATTATCATGATGTGTTCAAATGTAATCTCATAAAATAAAGTTTTTGGCAGGAAACTTGAATAAATCCAGGTGTTTAACGGAGATGTATTCACAGTAATAGAAAATAGATATTAAAGAGGGAATTATGTTTTAATCAAGGAAAATATTTAAATAATCTTTAATGTTTTAATTGTGTGTTTTTATGCAGATAACTACTATAGATGATAATAACAAAGTACAGTACAGTACTGTGTACAGAATCCTCCAACCCCCAAAAAAATAAGGCTCTCCCAGAAGCTACGGTGTAATTCGAACACTGGAATTAACCATGTATATGTTTTTTATGTGAAATATATTGAACATTGCATGAAAACAGATCCAAAATGTTATTACTTTATTTAGTGCATAGATTTCAAAAGTGGCAGAGAAAAAAAAACTTGCCTGCCACAGTGGCAGGAAGTGAAAAAAGTTAATTTCAGACTCCATCTGGAACCATCTGCAGGCCAACTTAAACTTGAGACCATCATCTCTTTAAATGATTTTAAACTTAAGGAAGTGGTCACTGCTAGCTGCAGTTGCTTCAATTAAATAAACACATGACCAACGTGCTGCCCTGTTACTGCACCATATGATGTAATGATTTTTGTCGTACCTATTGTTGCTGCCGTGATTCGAAGTTGTTGTCTTGTTATGTGTTGGATGCTGCTATTTGACCCTGCCTTGGCTAGGTTTCACTTGTAAAAGAGGTTTTAATGTCAATGTGACTTCGTAGTTAAATAAACGTTATGATGATGATGTGAAAAAAATAATTTCATAAGATCTTCTGTGGCTCTGGAGAAGCTTTCCCAAGTTAAAAAAAATAATCCTGATGATATCTAATGAAAGACGCTTTTCAGTTATATTACATGAAACGTAGAACTCAGTGATAGATAGGGACTTAAAGTCAGGATATCTCGACCTCTGCTGCCTCAATTTTGACAATTTTTCTTTTTTTTATCTGTCTTTTATGAGTCCACCAAATGTATAGAAATGCAACACTAAATCACTGGAGTACCCCTCCCTCATCCTACCAACCTGGGTCCCCATACACCACAGAGGTCTACTTTTTGTCATATCTCACAGGTGCGTTATTCTATCATTCCAATTTTTTATGACTTTGTCAATCAATTTGTTCCTAATGACTTCATAGAATTGTTTTTTGTTTTAAAAAGACCAATATATTGGGGACTTATGGGACCCTTAATCAAAAGCACCCAATTGCAGCCTATGCAGTTTACACAGATAAAATAGAATAGATGGATAAAATGTTCGCCATGCATGGGTCCTAATTTAAAGCATCACACACCATCAGGAGGCCAGGAGTTGGCATCCTTGTATGTTAAACAGGTTGGTAGGATGAAGGTTAATTTGTCACCTGTCCATGAACATGGTCAATCTCTTGCATGCACAAGCACTTGTGGTGCTCTGCAGTGTGTGTGTGGATCTGCATGTTGTTGAGACTAGCATGTTTGCACTGAAATCTTCCACATCTTTGTCCTGACAGCTTAGACTATAAACTGAAACTAGGAAATCTGATTACTTTTGATGAATTTAAAACATTAATGAAAGACCTAGAAGCAGAGTCAATCGGGAGCTGTGTGTGTTTCTGAATATTTTCACTTTAACGTTGGCTTCAAACACTTGATTTTAATGTATTTTGTATGATATTATCCTATGTATTTATTTTGCATTTGAAACTTTAATGTACATGTTTAAATGCTGCTGTCTTGGCCAGGTATCTTTTGCAAAAGAGATTCTTAATCTCAATGAGTACTACCTGGTAAAATAAAGGTTAAAAAAAAAGTAATGTAGTTGTTTTTTTAGGCCTGGTGTATTAAAGTGTGACTTCTCAGATCTGAAATAAGAAACATGCTGAAATTAAATGAAACTACTGTTATATTTGAAAGACATCATGTCAGAGAGGAGTTTAGTGTACTGGATGTTTGACCGGCTGCAGCTCCACAGTGAAGCAGAGTCGCTGTCCAGGGTGCTGAACAGCTCTATGAGGGCTAAACCGTGCCACTGCAGCCTGTCCCGGGACAAAAACTAAATTAATACCAAGTGACCAGCCTATAAAACATGTGTTTGAACATGCACGGATCAAAGTTGCACAGCTATATGTTGCACAAGACTGGAGGGATCATGGCACCTTCAGTCAGCTGATAATGCAAATATGGATCTATATATGCGTCTTAATGCGCCTGCATTATATCAATGGACACAACCGGGATGGAGATATAAGACAAGCACAAAAAATCTGCCTGGGAATAGCCAAGCAGCAAAATCCCCGTCTATACACACACACACACACACAACAGATGCGTTCAGAGTCAGAGAGATTTCCGAAACCGCAGGAATGCCAGAGAGCTGTTGGCGTATATTATCTCAAAGTTGCCTACGCACTGCGAGGAGCGAGTCCAGCCATCACATCACAACACAACACAACAGGGCAGGCACATGAAAATGAAGCCAAGCGCCTCGTGCGCAATACAGATGTTCCATTACCTTGTTCCAGATGCCAACGTGGAAGGAGAAGGAGAAGAAGGCGCCTCGCAAAACAGGTCTTCCTCTGCAAAACGGTCCTCTCGTTGCCTCTGGCTGGTTGATGATGTGGGTTTTAGTCTGTTAGTGATTTGGTCCCCAGGTTTTGCACGTGTCTCCTCTGCAGCAGCAGCAGCAGCTTTGTGGCGTCTGGATGTTTTTGGGATGCAAAACGGCGCCTGATGTGATGTGTGCTGCCACCTCGCCGCTCGCTCTCCGTCTCTCTCCTCTCAGTTTCTGCCTCTCACACTGCGTCAGGCTCCACTCACCCCTCCTCTCTCTCTCTCTCTCTCTCTCTCTACCTCTCTCTCTCTCTCTCTCT
>CAKAOH010041690.1:0-59823 GCA_916701665.1 Sebastiscus tertius | reverse complement strand
AGACACCTGTGGCTGTTGAGTCAACGAAAGTCAGCGTCGGGTTTGTGTTTGCTCCCTCTAAATATACATGAACGAAACAGTGAGGCGACACACGTCAGCTAAAACCACAATATCACTCTATATTTCACCTGCTTGGCAGTAATGTTAGCTGACCAGACGAAGGTCTCTCCATGAATCAATGCTGATCCTAGTGTTGGCTTTTCCTGCTTTCCAAAGGAAACAGGGAAGGCACCGGAGTTTTGGTCGGAGACGATAACATTTCTCGCTGCGGAGCCCCGTCACTTCACAAAACACGTGAAACCTCTGTTGGTCTGGAGGAGCTGCAGCATTTATTTCTGCACGAACGTCCACAGTATATTTACTAGATATTCTCAGAGTTAAACTAACTCTCCTGCAGTGTGTAGTATGCACGCACGCACGTGAGGTGGAGCGAGAACATGCGCGGTGTGTGAGTGAAGGCAAGCAGGCGGTCTGAACAGCGTAGCCACAGGCGAGAATGCATATGCGAGCGCGCATGGTAAACCGACCCGGTAGATTTATTCATGTAAAAAGTTACAAACAGTCCCTTTAATTCAAGGCAGAATGATAGGACGATCTTCTCCGTGCCACGGGCACTCCATGCTCTGACTGTGACTGAATGTTGTGTTATTGACGTCCGTGGGACCAATCAGGTGATGACAGAAAAGGATCATACCATCAAGCAGGGAGGGGCGGGGGTGCGCGGCACACTGACGGTCTACAGGTACAGAGCAGGAGGGAGAGGAGGAGAGAAAGAGAGAGGAGTGTGGTCGGTGAATAGCAGACAAGATGAGTGACAGTTGGAAACGAAGCAGCATGTAAAATTATGGTATTCTGGAAATGATAAGGATTAGTATAATTATATTGAATAATTTAAGTGATATATATATGAACACATACTAATCAGAGGTCAAAACAGCGCTAAATGTGGCTGAATTATAAAAGGCAGAAGTGGTAAAACGAAAAGCTGTTTGGGAGCCGAAAGAGCTGGCTTTTCTTGGTGAGCTGAGCCAAATGATCTGGCTCATTAAAAAGAGCCGGAATTCCCATCACTAGCAACGACAAAAGGTGGCGATGTAGCAACACGACGCCCCGCCCCTTTCATACAACGAGCCAATGAGCGTTTAGCTACATACCAGGAAGCTCTTGTTGGCAGCCAATCAGATTCGGGATCACATTGCCCTTTGCTAAAACATAAACACAGAGCTGAAAAATCAATAAATGAGTCTTTGTGATTGCAATTTCAGGGCAGTTTTGCTATTACCAGTACTGGCCTCAAAATACTACATGATCATCCACTCTTTTACCAGTTTCTTGCTAGAACACCAAAATACATGTTATCAAGAGCTCGTTATCCTTAAAGCATTTTAAAAGGAAATTATCATCACATTTAAATCATGATGTCTAATTATCTTTTGATATGTTTAGATACATTTTCTTTTTTTTTGTACTGTTTTTTGTATGTATTTTATTGTTTTTATTGGATTGTTTCCCACTGTTTGGTTAGGTTTGTCTGCACATTTTGTGTACTTCTTGTTGTTTAAATGTTGTTGTATTTTTAATAATTATGTTAGTTTAGATCTTTCTTTCTTTTTTGTTATTTTTCTTTTCTCCTCGGGTTGGGGGGAGGTCCTTTGTATAAGCCTGTGGCTTCTTGACCTCTCCTGACATATTTCTTGTTTTGTTTTTTTTCATTCACTGGATTTTGTGCAGTTTTATATATGTGCAAATAAATAAATAAATAAATAAATAGTCAATTTAAGCTGTCTTTGTTTATTTTCAATTAAATATTATGTGCATACTATTCCAATACCCCTTTTTGTGTTCTTATCCCTGGCTCCCATTGCCTTGCACATCAACAAGATGAGATGACTTTACTGTATCTGTAGAGGATTAGATCACACATATGAGAACAAAGAGTGCAAAGATTTGCAAGCAAGCAGTGCCCTCTTTGTTCTGTAGATAATACCACTTTGTACTGTACATATTGTATTTTATGCTTCTGTTTGTGGTGCACAAATGACAAAAAAAAGACAACACAAAATGGGATGTTTTTTTTCTTTTTAGTTGCTTATCATCATGTCATCTTAAATTACATTAGAAACATTCAGTATGTACAGGAATGTCATTCTGCTCAGTAGTAGCCGTGCCCAATAAAATATGCTGATTGTAAACAATGCCACTAAATTTGGTTAGAGTTTCGTTCAGATATAACTGCAAAACCAAAGGGGGGAAAAAGAAAAATAAGTTTAATTAATTATCAGAAAATTAAATATAATTTGTTATTGAAATATTCCAGAGAGCTGGAAGAGAACAATATTGAAAGTACATTTCCTTAACCATTAAAAAAAAATGGAAACTGACTCCTCATCATCGTCTTGAATCCCAAACCTTACTCTAATCATGAATAAATAAGACGTGCTCTAATTCCAACACTTGAGACACCATCTGAGTTTCTAGGTTTTGGACAATCTGTTGCTGAGACACAGCCCTTCAAATAACCTCACCAAAGACACGATTAGACCCCTTTCTGTCTTATTATCAATCATTACAAGTGTTTGTTCATATACAGATTACTATTTGATACAGGAGCGTGGTTATGATGTTCATGTCCCTCTATAGGTGGTTGTAGTCAAGCATGGCTGATACAGGAGCAGCAGAGGACGTTCGCTAAGCCGGAAGACTGTGGTGGTTCCCGTTCAGAGCTTCTTCACTCACTATAGATGCAACAGGCGGACAAGCACGCAGTCCTTCGCTGCTCGGCGTGAATGGCCTATTTGTTCGAGCTCAAGTACTGTTGGAGCCTGTCCCACGCGCCAGGAGGAGAAAAGGAGGAAGTCTGCCTTTCTAAAAGACACATTCATCTGTCCTCTTAAAACAGGACAATTTGTGTAAAAGGTGCCACTTACAGTATATAAATGTAAAGAACAACTCTCACTTCAACTCTGATTCTTTGACTCTGGAGAGTTTGCATGGCTGGCTGATTTACAAAGCGCTGTGCAAAAGCCATTATATGTGACTGTAAATACAACAGGATTGCAGATTTAATTATTTCTTCAGAAGGAGACTGAAAGAAAAATATTCCACATCTTTCAATGTTTCAATAGGTTTAAAGGAAAAACGTAAAATAATAAAAACAATAAAACTCACTCTGAGAAACACAATGAACAAAAGCTTATGTAGTGTAAAAGTGAATCCTACATATAAATAATTTATATCTAATTAGGTCATATTGGTTTTGATCAAATATCTAAATAGAGGTGAAACCTGTCAACCAAAATGTATCAAATGACACAGTATAAAACAGTCTCATAGTCCTCATGGACCAAGTAGTGAGTTGCATGATATGATATGTACCTGATGTGTCAACACATAACTATGTGTCATCTCCCATTTACACAAGTCATTTAATCAATAATCTCTAATTTACATTAAATTAAAAGAGGTGGGAGAGCTTTGTATGAACCAGGTCGAATGGAGCTGCTGGCCAGGTGGAGTTACTGTCAGTAATTTATATGGGAGGTATTTGGGCCACCACATTTTTATTCTGGGGTAGTAGTGGAGGCCATCTGCAGTATATACTACACAAATGTCACCTTGTTTCCTACCCTAGTGCGCCCCTTATGGGTGGCCACAGTGCTAGACAAACAAGCCTGCTAAAAGCAATGTTTCATAAATATAGGCACATTTCTCAACTCGTCTCTATTTCAAATCACACAAGGAAGTGGAGTTCATCATAATATATCTCTGGAAGAGGACGTAGCAAACCTGCCTCAGCCGGTCAGAGCCACATAGAGCTGCAGTCGCCCGAAAGGGCAGCACGCATGAGGAAAACAAGCATCCACCTTCCCCTACCCTCCTGATGGACAAAACTAATCACCCACTCGAATGGGCGGAGTTGGGTTGGGCTGAGTGTTGCATTTTGGGACTGCAGAAACAGAAATCTGTCTCTGCTCTAGTGCGCTCTCTTCTGTCTGTTATGGGCTGGTGGGAACATTGATACCGTTCTCCCCCGCACCAACGCCTGCGCCCGCGCCCTTGGCTTTGTGCAGAGCAGCCTGTATACGGAAGTGTGTCCGGGATTCCATCGAGTAGTTTTTGTAGTTTTGCCTGAAACAGAGCAAACAGAGTCATTTACAATCACATCAGGGGTAAATCTATTATTCTCACACATGGGTATTGTAATAAACCCATAAAATCACAAGGATGGTTTCAAATCACTCGTTTACTCACTCAAAGATGAATGGGTGTGGCATATTTAAAAAACAATGTCAAAAGTGATTACTTGTAGTTTTACTGTGTGGAAAAAGTGAAGAATGTTTGATTTCAGAAGCTTCTCCTTACAGATGATTTGAATACGTGTTGCTGGTTGACAGACTTACTTTGCGGTTTCTAGGAATCTGACAGCTTCAGCTGTCCTGCCTTGCTCCAGACACAGCAGGCCGTTCTCCAGCAGGGCATTTGGAACCAGGTAGTGGTCGTACTTGATCTGAGTCTCACTGTAGAAAACGCCAAAACACAGTGGATACAGTATGTGTGGAAGTAAAGTCAGTATGAAAAGAAGATTCCCTCCAACTGTTGTGCTGTTTGTTTGTTTTTAAAACAAAACTGCCTTTAATTACCAGAGAACGCACAACAAATATGATCAGGCTAACTGGTGATGACACACTGCAAAAAACTAGAGCATCTGTTTTGTCTGGTTTGGTTGCGTATGCATATACTGTACATGTCTGTACACATTACTGAGAGACGCTTACTTGCAGAGGACGAGGGTAAAGTAGTGCTCGGCCTCCTCTTGATGCCCCAGGTGTTTGAGACACAGTCCCTTCAAGAGGCTGATCAGACACTGGTCATCTATGGTGAACTCAGACCCTGACAAACACACAACCAGACAGTTAGGACCAAACTTGTAGATTATATTCACAGATTATATAATTCTCCGAGATGCTCCCAGTAAATGTAGCATCATTATAGCATCTAAAATAAATGCAATCCAGGTTAGCATATTAATATCAAAAGAAAGAAAATTAGAGTTTTTAATCCATTCGAAATGATCCTCTTGGCTCTGGTGAATTATTTTTCATACTTGGGGTGCTCTCGAGATTAGCCTGTGCCTCGTCCAGTGTTTTCAGCATGCCTTCAGTCAGGTCTTTGTGTTTGCCAATGACTGTGTAGCCGTTCCAGATGTACATCATCTCCTAGACAACACAAATCGTACAAAATCAATAATCAGATTATTTTCCGTGATAGAGGTGAACATAAAAAAAAGTATTTTCTCTGTGACAAAGCTCAGCTCTCTTTATGGATTTGACTTAAAGAGAACATATCATGCTCATTTTCAGGTTCATACTTTTTTTTTCTTTTTCTGGAAACCAGGAGGGGTTGGTGGGTCCATCCTGATTGAACCAACCTGTACATACTATTTTCAGCATGGGGTCTACAAAGCCTGTGTGAAACTAAACTACTAATGTCTCTGAGATTTTTTTTTATCGATTTACTTCATGCAACACACTGTAGTAACTGTGTAAACATCCAGTCATGCTACTAGTGAAGGTGTGCGACATGGCAAATAGCCTCGTCCAGTACTGACCAGCGGAGGAGCAGGAAGAGGAATGGGGTTTTCTGCAAGGTAGCGACGGGCTTTCCTGATAGCAAACTTCTCTGTCGGTAAAGATTTCCCTGCTATTTTCTGCTTCAGCCCTGGGACCTGCCTGAAATATAATAAAGTACACACATCAGCAGTAAATATGTGACACAGTTTCTAGTACTTACATATCTCACAGACTGTTTAAAAATGAGGTCCAATCAAATGTTCAATTAGTGGAGCATTTTGTACCATGAATAGATAATTTAATGTCAAAAACACCAATTCAATTCTTGCTATATTTATAATATTATGTTCATATTGCCTACCAATGAAAGCCTCTTCTCAGAAGAAGAGACTATGATATCATAGATATATAGCTGTCACAGTGAATTATCTCTGTTTCACTATGGTTGCTGTGAGTAGTTTCAGTAGTGCCTAACCTCTTAGCTCATACCTGAAAAGAGTGAGCGCAGTCTCCCCGAAGGTTAGGCAGTCATCCTCAGTCAGCATGCTGAGGTAGGCTGCTTTCATATACGCATAGGTAGCCTGAAGGAGGGAAAAAAGTGGTTACTACTGCAATCCCACCTTTCCTTTTTAAATGAGATGAGGAGAGAAAAAGACATTTTTTAAGACATTTATGTTCAGCCACTACAAGATGCTGACTAGGCTTTCTGTCTTTCTAAATAGCACAAAATGTAATTCATTTTCTTTTTTAACTATGCAAACATTTAATGGATTTTGCTTTGTGTATTGTTGCTGCCAGGTGAAAACACTGCAGGATGAGGGAGAGATGGAGACTGATTTACAACAAAAAAGCCCCACTAGAACTGAACTGAACAGAGGAGCAATTCCTTTATAAGGTATTTATAACCATAAGACACCCCCACTGGTGTTGATTTTTATGTTGGAGTGATTACACGTTTCTCTACTATGAGCTGAGAAAAGGTCAACAACATTGCACTTTAAATGAATTTGATAAATTAAAAACATTTGTCAAACTAAGAATGAGGTTGGTGTCAAATCCCACCTTGGACCAGGTGTTCTCCTTGCTGAGCAGGTCGGCGTAGAAGTAAGCCATCTTCCAGTGCCTCTTGTACGTGAAGCACCACATCAGCTCCCAGTAACACATGTGGTGGAACTGCTTCCACTGCTGCTGGGCCTCGCAGCACTCCTCAAAACGCATGATAGCCTGGAAACATAAAAAACATTTAGGATCCATCAAACCATCAACTAAAAAGGCAACATTAAGTATATTTGCCTGTATTTAATTAAAATGATACATATAGTAAAACCTGTCCTGACTGTAAATCAAGGTTATAATAACTTAGAATTTTCAATTAGGTTTTTTTATTTTAGTTTTGACTTTTTCGATTTCATTTTAGTTTAGTTAGTTTTCAGAGTGTATTTGCTAGTTTTAGTTTAGTTTCAGTTTTCCAGAAAGGTTTAGTTTTTATATATTTAGTTTGACAGTAGTTTTAGTTTGTTTTTTGTTAGGGCCAGCTATAAAGTCTCAGAAGTATGTAGCTACATACAAAATACATGGTTGGAGGACTTTGTAGGAATGACCATAATGTTTAATGTTTAGTCTTTGCGCTAATTTAGTGTCCGATGTGAAGCAATTGTGTCATAGAGCCATCTCCTGGAATGTCAAGTCGGTTCAGTTTCTGTGGTTCAACGTCACGAGAGTTGACAGAAATTCATGCTGTCTCATTTTTTCAGTAGTTATATATTATAGTTAAAAAACTAAAACTGAAATTAATTTATGTTCATTTTTATTTTAATAGTTTTTTAACCAGGAAACATAGTTTTTATATAGTTTCAGTTTACTAGAAATATTTTTCACTGCTTATTTTAGTTTTAGTTTACTATAAAAACTGCTGTAAATTGATGGCAAAATACAGCATGTCTCCATGTTATTAGGTAGCTGGTTACGGTAAACAATCACTGAAAGTTATCTTCTCAGCACAAAAGTTAGGAGGGAAAACGTTAAAAATGCGAGAAAACACTGCTGAGAGTTCAATTGTGTGTACACTTGCCAAAGCTTGCCACAGTCGGTCATGATTTTTGTTTACGTTTGGCATTGTGCACCTGGAATGCTCGGAGGTTGTAAACTGAAAATTTCAACTTGGAAATTCCAGCTTTTAATTGTCTGGAATGTAGCATTATATAGGCGGGGTTTTGTAGCCTAGTCTGACATGGAGGCAGACTGACAATAAAACAGATTTCTCAATAAAAAAAATAACCACATCATTTAACAGACCGTGTTTTGTTTTGTTTGTGTATAGAAATGGAACTCACAGCATCCAAGTTGCCTTTGATCTCCTCTATTCGACCAGCGAAGAACAAGAAGATGGATCCCTGGAAAAAGACCACCCACGCTTTGTTTAGTAACATTTCTAATTATGCAGGAATTAAAAAGAAAAAAACTCAGTGTTTAATTCTGGCAAACCTTCGGATATTTTTTGAGATATGGCTGCAGCAGTTTCTCTGCATCTTCAACGTCTCCTTCTCCAGTGCCTGCGAGACACAAACAGAACAAAACCAATTAAGATGCTGTTTTTGAGGTTGGTTGCAACTGCATGCGTGTGTGTGTGTGTGTGTGTGTGTGTGTGTGTGTGTGCGCGCGTGCGTGTGTCCTTGCTCACCTAGTATGAAGCTCATGAAGGTGTGATAACAGAGCAGCAGCATGTTACACAGAAAGGACCTGAATGTGCTTTCTGCAGAGCCCTCCAGAAGCTGCTGAAGACCAAACTCCTGCATGAACACACACACACACACACACGAACATCAAGTTTGAATCGAGTCTCATTTCAGGGAAAATGTGTTGGTGAAAGCTGCACACACAGGACACACTAATGCAATTTGAAGACATTCTCTGTGCAGGAAAATTACAGAGGCGAGAATAGTTGTCTTATTAAGTTTGTGCTGAAGGATGAGCAGCATCTGCTTGTTTACCAGAGTACTTTTAGGCATCCAATCTGAACAGAGTTAGGTTTGTGTGCAAAATATGCAAGTACATATATATACACACGTGGACAAAATTGTTGGTACCCTTCCGTTAAAGAAAGAAAAACCCACAATGGTCACTGAAATAACTTGAAACTGACAAAAGTAATAATAAATAAAAATTTACTGAAAATGAACTAATGAAAATCAGACATTGCTTTTGAATTGTGGTTCAACAGAATCATTTTAAAAAACAAACGAATGAAACTGGCCTGGACAAAAATGATGGTACCCTTAACTTAATATGTTGTTGCACAACCTTTTGAGGCAATCACTGCAATCAAGCGCTTTCTGTAACTCTCAATGAGACTTCTGCACCTGTCGACAGGTATTTTGGCCCACTCCTCGTGAGCAAACTGCTCCAGCTGTCTCAGGTTTGAAGGGTGCCTTCTCCAGACTGCATGTTTCAGCTCCTTCCACAGATGTTCAATAGGATTTTTTTTTCTTTCTTTAACGGAACGATACCAACAATTTTGTCCACGTCTGTATATACAGGATATGCAAGTTCACTGTGTCAAGATCTTGTCAGCATAACTCTTAAGACTCCAGAAATAAGATGTCTTTGATTATGCAACCGGAAGATAAATCAATCAATTCGGAGAACAATACCCCAAGCGATATCCAGACCTAAACCCTGATGAACTTCACTTTTCAGATTATTTTGTATAGTGGTTAAATAAACTAAATCCATAATGACAGTAGGGCTGTCCTCGGCCAAAGAAATTCTTAGTCGACTAACTCTCATACAATTTTGTCAATTAATCGATTAGTTGCTTTAATCGCCAGATCTGTAAAACTGAGTTTCTCCACAAAGAATCACACAAAAGCAGCACTTTGCATCCAGTGTTTACCAGAGATGTGCTCATTAGTTTCTTGGAAGTAAGTCATTCCGCATGAAAATTACTCAAAAAGCATAAAAACTACAAATCTTCTAAAGAAATCTTAGTTGACTGAGACAAAAACAACTGATTAGCCGACTTATCCAGTGGTTCCTAAACTTTTTCACGTCAAGAACCGCTAAACTGACACAAATTAGACCCCCATTTGATAAGATTTTGTCCCAGAGTCCCCCATCTGACAGGATTTTTGCTTTTAGACGTTTGATTACAGAAAGTGTATGAAACCCATGACCCAAATAGTCATGCATTCTGTCTTCGTGTTACTTATGGATAGAATTTTAGTGAAAATAATTTTTCCCCTTTTTGCTGGGGACCCACTGAAACCCCCTAAAGAACCCCTGAGGGTCCCCGGATCCCACTTTCGAGGCTCTAAGTGACAGAATCAAAAAGCAAAAACAATTATTTTAGCTCAACAAATAATAGGAAGTCCAAAGAAGGGTACAGTCATAATTTATTATGATCAAAGCAATTTTAAAGCCATTCACCCATTAACTGAAAGGGTCCGACTCAGCACTGTAGTAGTCACATTAGTTTCACCACAAACCACAGGCATGATTTACTGTGAGTCAATGAACCAGTGAGGCTGAAATTAGAGATAGAGGCAATTTCCGCCTTCCATATACGCTTTTCATTGTTTACAGCAAAGACCCAGCACTTCCCACATCACAGAACAATCCCTCCCCTGTCAAACGTCTCTAAGTCGACCCATTCTGCCCTCAGTCCTGCCCGCAGCTCCGTCTTTCAGCCATAACTGGCTCTTACATGTCAACTCACCTTATTACCAGAGAAACCGACAAACTCCAGCAGCTTCAGCGTCCGTGTGGGCAACATGGAAATCATCTGCAGGAAGTAGACAAGCAGTGCAATTGAAAGGCCGCAGGATAACAGTCATTCCTTTGTCATTACAACACCGGTGGTTTCCAAAAAGTGGTCTTGAATTTACTGTACAGTATTTACAGAGGTTTTCCACTTCAGAGTTTCTACCGCAAAAACGTGAAACAAATAAAAACATGCACAAAAGAGCAGAAGAACAAAATGTGATTGGCTATAATCTAACACGGATCCAGAACTGCTGCACGAGCAGCACTAATCTCAAAACACACTGCTTGTCTGCATGGTAGATTATAGCTGATTTTACTACATATTCATAATTTGCTTTTTTCTATTTAGCTCTAAGATACCCACAGACCCGTATTTGTCTTTCTTAGGGGGAGATCGCAGGTCAGCAATATATGTCACATAGAAGTGGTGTACATCATCAACCAGTAAAGTCTTTCTACTCATAACTCAGAAATAAACATGAATAAATGAATGACTTAAAATAAAGTGTAAAAGTGTATCAGGGTTTAGAACATTATGATAGAAATATATGATGGTCATTCCCATGCTCTATTACGTCTCATAAGTCGTTGCAGCAATTTTTGGGTTGATACCATTTGTTACACAGATTTGATGCTAAATTTAACCATTTTTTACCACTCAAGAATTGCTAAAAATTATCAATAATCCCTCCAAAATACCACATTAAGACACCAAGACCTAGAAAACACCACAGAAAAAGCCATGCTGTGATCTGGTATCAAAAACTTTTGACATCTGGAGATTTCTGCAAGAATCTTTCAATATTTTTCGGCGAATGTATAGCGAGCACTTCTGTTCTGGAAATTGCTCAGAAATCTCCTTTTTGTTAATCTACCTACGAAAGCCATCCGTCCTCTGAATGCTCTAGGTCTGTAGTTTGTGGTTCTAAAGTTTCATGAGGCTGTGATTATCCTAGAGGTCACCACAGGTCATTTTATACAGTGACGTCATGTTTCAAAAAATGGTCTCAATATATTAAATGGCTCCTATGCGGATTAATATTCATAACATATATGAATACAGTTGAGCTCATTGGATCCAAAGAGTCTCGGCTTTACAGTGATATCCAGTTTATGTGATTCTAAGACTGTTTATAGACCCCAGTATGCAGAAATAGTCAAATACACCATTTCAGAATAGGGAAAAATAACACATTTGTACTGCATTAAAAAAAACTACATGGATTTTGCCCCAAACTGCATGTGATTATCATAAAGTGGGCATTTATGTAAAGGAGAAGACTCGTGGGTACCCATAGAACCCATTTTCATCCACATATCTTGAGGTCAGAGATCAAGGGACTTTTTTCCTCGCCAAAATTTAGCCTAATTTTGGAGCGTTATTTAGCGATCATCCCGACAAGCTAACATGACATGGTTAGTACCAGTGGATTCTGAAGGTTTTGTAGTTTCATATGATACCAGTATCTTCACTCTATCTATCTTAAGACTGAGCCTGCTACAGCCTCTTTAAGACAGTAATGTCAGTCTCAGAGGGTTTTCATTCATATGTTTTTTATATCCATAGGTACTGTATACTGTGTATACTGCACTATTTTGCACTACTTTAAGTATTTTAATCTAGTATCAGAATTTATTAGTACTATATTAGTATCATTATTTTTAACTTTCAAGATGTTTAAAATTTGTCTGTACTGTGTTGTTAATTGTATTACTCTACAAGCCTCTGCAATTGCCCCTCGGGGACAAATAAAGTGATTTGAATTGAATTGAATTGAATTAATGAAGCATCGCAGAAAATGTATGGCAAGCAAGTAGTTTTTTTTTTTGTTTTTTTTTACTTTGGTTCAGACTTGATACTTTCTGGATGCAAACTTTTACTTACTAGATTAAAGGCTCCTACTCCCAGTTTAACACCACCCTCAAAATGTCCGTGGTTGTCACCGTGAGAGTATCCAGAGGACTGGAGGACTGTGTGAAGCTCTCTGTGAGTTAACAATAAAGGAAGCAGGTTAAATGCAGGGTTTTACAAAGTAATAGAAGGTCTGCTAAGAAAATAGGAACATCACAAGCACAATGAGATGAGAACAAAAATAATATGATAGGATTTCAGATTCTCACTTGTATGTCTGGTAGCTGTTCCTCACTTTGATTCCCCCTTTGATGAAACTGATCATGTTTTCATCCTGAACAAGAGAGACGGCAAGGACAGGTAAGAGAAGGAAACAGAGAATGAAACAAGCATGAAAGTATCAGTGGTGGCAGATTCAGTGGAAGGCTATCTGGGTATAAACCTCAGTCCTGACCTGAAGGAAGGTGAGTGCTGCCCTCTGCAGGAGACACTCGGCGTAGCACACCTCGGCGTGGAGCTCCTCTGGGGAGAAAATGATTACGTCAAAGTTATCTTGAGTCACAGTAATAGCCAAACACATTCATGTGCCATCTGTTGGTCACACATTTTACTCATCCCGTCAGCCCCACATGACTTTACTGACCTTCTGTGAAGTTTTTGGAGAAGCTTGACTTCTTGCGGTGCCTGATTGAGGAAGCACAAAAACGCAAAAGCATCATGAGTTATCAGTGGGTTTGTTCCGCTGAAAATCTTCAGGATTGTTTTTCAGCTGCATGGCACATGTCCTGCATTTCATTGCTTATCTTGTTTCTATGCAAATCAGTGGCTCAGCCTCTTTTCAGTGAATACAGGATGCTGAGTTACCACAAGGTGCTGAGCATGCATTAAATCTCCTCTCTAATCTCAGATCAGTGTTGGTCTGAAGAAGGGTGGGGGTTTGTGTGGGTGAGCTGATTCTAAGAATCTTGGTATCATCTTTGACCGGTATATGACTTTTGACTATCATGTCACTAAACTTGTCCAGTCCTTGAACTATTAAAGCAGCAGTGTGTAGAAATGGAGCAAATATGATTAAAAAAAAGTTCTTTTTATAAAACGGTCACTATATCCTGACAGTGCATGAGACCGGTAATCTGAAAAAAATCATGTGTTTCTGTGTCCTCCGGTGCTCCTAATGGCATCTGCAAGATTTCACAGACCGGAAGAAAACAACCAATCAGAACTGAGCTGGAGCCTGTCCTCCAGCTGCCATCTATGAGCCGGCTGTCAATCACTCGTGAACTCTGATCAAACGGTCAAACTAGGCAGCGCTGATCAAATATGAATCAATATTCTGTTACTGTAATGTCTATTTCTCGCCTCAAATGTTTTCAGAAACATCTTGTGGTGTATTGTTTAGCTGTAAAATTAGAAAGTTTGTGACCCGGCAGCCATGTTGAGATCTGCTGAGGAAATACCAAGCACCGCCCACCAGCCGGAGCACAGCCAATAGGAACACTCAATAGGAACGCTCTCTCTCTGAAATGACCTGTGATTGGTCAAAGTCTCCCATCACGGGCTAGATCTTTTAAAGCCTGAAAACAGAGCCATGAGGAGGTGCAGAAGTCTAGTTTTGTCTCAGAACACTTGAATTACAATATGCTGAAAGGTTATTATGGGATTTTTGCCCAATGATGCCAAAAATGTGTTGCCTACTTTAGGTTTAATTCACACTTTCATTTTCTCCTGTCTAGACAATTGTAATTCCCTCTACACCTGGCTCAGTCAAACTGCTTTAAATCGCAGTTACAGTTGGTTCAAAATGCAGCTGGCAGGTTATTAACCAGAACTAGCCGTCGGTCTCACATCACCCCTGTTGTGGCATCCTTCCATTGGCTTCCTGTAAAATTCAGAATAAACTATAAGATCTTGCTAATTACATATAAGGCACTGTATGACGTCGCCCCAGTTACATTTCTGATCTCCTTGTTCCATATTCTACCTCTCGACCACTCCGATCCTCAAATCTCGGCCTTGTATCCATCCCCTGCTCCAACTGCAAAACAAAAGGTGATCAGACCTTTTCTGTCTTAGCCCCATCCCTCTCGAAACACTTCCCCCAATCTATCAGAGCTGCTGAATCTTTGGACTGCTTTAAGCAGCTTCTAAAGACCCATCTTTATAGGCATGCCTTTTTCTAGGCCTCATCCACATCCGTTTTGTTTGTTTCAGTCTGGTCTGTCTCTCATTGTTTCTGTGTTTCATATTGTAATTATTCTTTGGTTTCTGTCATTGTTCAATGTTTTTTTTTTGTTTGTGAAGCGATTTGTAACAGTGTATTTTAAAAGGTGCTATATAAAAATAAAAGCTTTACTTACTCACTTACTGATGAGATGTACCGTTAGTCCGGCTCTAAGTCATGACAGATTCTCACATTGTGACAGACATTTGTGAAATTCCTTCGGCCTGTGAGTCAGGATGATCTCAGCATGTTGCCTGGTTTTGGTACGATGTTACTAATGGGAACCATGTGTTCAAAAGATACAGTACCCTGTGTCTGAATGTTTAAAGATTTGATCAACCTCACTTTTAGCATTTTTTATTTCTAAGAAAGTGTTTTCATTTTCTAAAAGCAAACTTTTTTGTTTGTTCCAAAAGGGGCTTGACTCGAGACAGACTAAATTAATTTCTGCCGCCAACAAGAGAGGAACTAACAAAGATAAAAAACAACCCCGTCACAGCTTATCAGCTGCTCATCGGGCCATTATTTCACCCCGGTGTTGTGGGAAAGTCTCACCGCTGACAGATGGCCTGGGCCTCCTTCATGGTGTTTCCTGCAGTCAGGATGTGTTGGGGGTCAAAGGTCATCATGGCCTGCATCTCCAGTATGGTGGCATAGTTCAGGGCGTGGTACATGCTGTCTTTGCTTCTGTTAAAACAGACATCACATGATATTTGTTTTCAGTTTTATTGCAAGAGGAAGTTGAAGGTATTAAACTGGTGTGCTGACAGAGATACAGAGATGATGAAGAGGTGAAGTTGTTTGATTAAGAGAAGAGTTAAAGAGTCGTACAGTAGTCACTTAATCAGGCAGTTTAAACAGAAAAAAAACAGTTAGTGTCTATTTATACTTGCAGTTGTTGGTGTGTCACGTCACACCCTGTGTTTAACTAGAGCACTTCTTGCAGGTTTTAAAGTGATGACGGAGGAGTGTTCTATGTCACACATGTCTCCACTAGATGTACTTGTTGTTCCAGTTAAAAAGCTTGATGTTCCAGTTGTAAGTCATTATTTGAACTAATTATTAAAAAAGTTAAACAAAAACATGGGTGGTTTAATTGGCTTTATATGTACCCATGTATTACACACATGCACAAACACAAACACAAAGACATGGCTGAATAATTTTGGTAAAACATAAAGGCAGAGCGAGGTGTGTAGAGAAGAATGCAGTCGGTCTGCATTACTGAGTCATGTGACCAGCCTCTGTGATGTCACTTTGAGCTCCAACCAGTCGTCTTTCATGGAAACTAAATTTGCATCAACATTTGAACCCATGGAAATAGAGCACAAAGACACACCACCACGTTAATCCTGTTTAACTTCTACTTATATTTATAGGCTATATATGTGATAAAGGTGAAAGTGGTATAATCTGTGTGGATTTTAGCCAGTCAGGGACATACAATTGCAGCAAAAAATCAGGGTTTTAGTAGTAGACAGAGAGCAGAGGACAGAGATTCAACCTTTCACCTAGAGGAATTATTAATTCTAAACAAGTTGCCAATCGGTAAACAAGAGCCAACTCAGTAACAACCAGGAAGCAACAGCAGAGAGCCGGAGAAGGCGGAGGTACACACTGAGAAGCAGAGAGATTTGCCTGACTTACATTTCCATTGCGTCAGGCTTATGTAAGACGACAACCCAAACTCAAGCTGAGAAACCTTTTAAGATGGACCTGTGAGGTGAATTGCTTGTCGCCGTGCTGAAAGTGGCTGAGAATTCAAAATATTTCACAGCAGCACTCAGATCATCTCAGGGCTCAGGGACACAAAGGTCCTCACCCGTCTGACAGCACTGAAGTCCGGTCTCCCACATATTTTCACCACATATGCTCCATGATGCGAGGGAAGAGTTGTTCTGTGCTTTCTACAGAAACGCAGACAGGAGCACCGACACCGGAGCAAAGCAATACAGTATTGTGGATGGGGACGGCAGAAAAACATATTTTTGACACCTGAAAGAAAGGATCACCTGACAAAATTAACATCCGTTTAAGAATACGCTATATTTAGAATATTTTCCAACAGCAAACTGAATTGGAAGTGAAACATATCTATACTGTTTTTGTCACCTGAGCCTGCTGGCTCTGGAGAGAGCCTAGATACATTTCACTTTCAGTTCAGTTCCCTGTCGGAGAGGAGAAGGAAAGGGCTGTCTGACGGCACAATAAAGCAGTGAAATATTCTTAATATAGCGTACACTTAAACGGATATCAAATGTTTTAGGTGGCTAAAATATTTTTTTCTGCCGTCCCCGTCCACAGCACTGTATTGCTTTGCTCCGGTGCCGGTGCTCCTGTCTGTTTCTCGATGCTGGAGGCACACAGACCGTCATCTACTGTAGGTAATACACCTACTATGGATAAGAACCTCATACAATCCCACTTCAAAACACCCAAACTATCCCTTCAAGGCTGAGTCCTCACTGCAGCGCCCCAGATTTGAGTGCCTTTGCTGCATGTCATCCCCTCTCTCTCCCCTGCTTTCCTGTCTGTCTCTCTCACTATCAAAAAGCTGGAATCCCCCAAAAAATCGTAAAAAAAGGAAGTGGTGTAACGGCCAGAGTGTCACTATGCAAAATTGTTTATTTCTGTAAAAATACATGATTGTTTTCAGTGTGAAAGTTGCCGAAATTAGCAGCTAAATTCCAAAATTAGATATATAAACCTTTGAAAGATAAGGACACCTCTTCTGAAAAAATAAGTTGTGAAACTAGTATGTACATCATACTTCTACAGTACACCTCCTGCACCCACTCCCTGCTATGGCTGTGAGGAATGAGGCAGGACAGCATTATGGGAGAATACGATTGTATGCATGTTTGAACAGAGAGCTGGCAAATTAAACTAAGCCTGCTGTTGGATACCTCTGGGATCGGAAGGCAGATGACTTAGTAGGCATGTTTCTACAACGTTGAGTCTACAGTGGCTCCTTGACTACGACTCAGAGGAGGAGAAGCTTTAAGCGCAGGGCCTCAAATATCTGAACCCTATAAGAGAGTAGCAATGTAAAGAGA
This sequence comes from Sebastiscus tertius, assembly GCA_916701665.1. NCBI lineage: Eukaryota > Metazoa > Chordata > Actinopteri > Perciformes > Sebastidae > Sebastiscus > Sebastiscus tertius. The sequence goes on along the minus strand of CAKAOH010041690.1, from coordinate 42,363 downwards.
AAGCTCCGCTTATAGGCGTATTTTACATGGTATGAGTGGCTCACTGGTATAGTGAAACTGACACATGGACAATAGTTAAGTGTGTAATCACCTAAAAATAAAAATTGTTATGTTTTTGTTACCTTAGAATGAGCCGGTTATATCTACATAGGGAGCGGGTCCTTTTCACAGAGCCGGCCGCCATGTTTCTACAGTAGCCCTAAATGGACAAATGGCCGGAGTTGATAATGTTACTTGCTGCCGTCGCCGCCTCTCTCTTGCTTCTTCACTCACTTCCCACATACACACACACTCCACACACTGGCTCTGCTCCAGATGACCTACGCTACTGTTACAACAACTGGCTCTAGATGGGACCGTTCACGTTTTTACATCGGCCACTGTAATTGTCCTACACGCTTGGCACACGGGAGAGGTTTCCATCTGCAACTTCACCGCTAGATGCCGCTAAATCCTACACACTGTTCCTTTAACCCTGTAATGGCAGACCCTGTCTTCCTCCCAATGTATGCTAGAATAGCTTCCAGCTGCCATAGACCATAAAACAGAAATGTAGGAGTAAAAGCAGATTGAAGTACATCCAAATGATGAAAGCTCTCTGAAAGAGTCTCTCCAGTATTTTAGTTTCAGTGTGTGCGTGTGTGCTGCAGAGCCTCTAGTAGACTGTATACCCTTGTCCCACCTGACTGCGTCAGATCACAGCTGGAGGAAGACGAAACGAGATTGGAGGAGGAGAGAACTGGCAAGCACACGTGGACTAAAGTAGAGCACAGAAAAACACTGAAGAGGACGAGGACAGATTCTTCCAGTGCTTCACATCCCCGGGGCTGCTTGTTCCCTCAGTCTTTCAGAGTATCTCTCTCATAATGCAGCAGATGTCATCACACCTTACATAATATTATATAAGTCTGATGCCTCGAGCCATCGGCTTCGTCACAAAACCCTTTTCTGAGCAGCATACAGGAGTTTGTGGGTGTTATTGGGCTTTGTATAAAGCCAAACAAAATAAAGTGCTGTCTCAATTTGATTAGAGTGCTGCATTCAAATGTAAAACAACACTACACAATAATACCTGGCCAGATCACCACGCAGGCCCTGGTTATTATAGGATAGACGTGTCTTATCTCTTAAGTTTCAATCTGCACTCTCATACTGTCCTGCTGTCAAATCCAACCATCTGGGCTCAAACAGCTACAAACATGATCATATTTGCAACTCCTGTTTGTTCAGGTGCACTTTAGTGACTGGAGGAGACAGAGATAGCACAAGATAGCACACACAGACGGAAATGAGGACGCCTGCTGAGCTGACAGACTGCCAAGCCTCAGGTGGCAGCAGCTATAGAGGTGTTGGATTTAAACTGATTTTCCCTCCAGGTTGGAATATTTGACAAATCCGGATTTAAATACTAAAACATATATTATGATTATGACAACAGGGCAGTCACTTGGCAACAGGGTACTTATGTAATGTTGCAATAAAAGTCTCCATGTCTGAGTCGGGGCTTAAAAACCAAACTAAAAACATTATTCTAAACTTTCCCAACACTTACAGTGCTAAACACACTAAAATGGCTCCAAACAACAACAACACAAAACTGACAATCTAGCTGTATAGTACTAAATTATAAAAAGGATGTACAGGGTGACAGGAAGGCGTTCTTCTGCTTCGATGTAAGACGGCACTGAAAAGGAGAAACTGGGGCTAAGGAGTGGCCCGCAGCCCCGGAGAGGAGATTGAGGGTGGAGGATAATAGGGACGGTGTGATGAAGTTTCTGATAATAGAGGAGAGAATGAGCGGTGAACAATGGAGAAACTTGATGACACCAACTAGAAGCGGGGTGTGAGCCCGGAGAGGGAGTTTGTGTTTGTAAATGTAACTCAAAGCACCATGTCAATCATGGAAAACCTACTGCCACAAAATCCTCCAATCTGCAACAAACACCAAAGTTCCTTTAGCCTACGGTGACCAGATGTTTCACCGGTTTCAAGTGTCCCGAGTCCCGACAACTATCTGTAAAACACTAAAATGTCCCGGTTTTCACCACAATTAAAATAATAATAATAATAATAATATTAATAATAATATTATTATTAATAATAATAATAATAATAATATTCTACATGTTTTCAGCATTTACATAGATGTTCATCATGTTCTTTCCCATTCATTACTATTTAACCAAATATAAAAACATAAAAAATGCATCACGCATCTGAACTCAACACTGATTTGACTGTATCTGTGTCAATCAATGTGTCGTTGTTAAGGCTGTTGCTATGACGCTTGCTCTCGTGCTAACATGCTCACAAAGACAATGCTAACACACTGATGTTTAGCAGCTATAATGTTTACTATGTTCATCATCTTAGTTTAGCGTGTTAGCATGCCAACATTTACTAATTAGCAATAAAAAAAGCACTACAGCCATACGCCTTTTCCATAGACAACATTTTGACTTGTCATAGTACTGTAGGAAAAGCACAGTTAGTGTTACTAATGATGTCTCTGTTCTGTTCAAGTATCCCTGAAGGCTACGACACTGTGACAGTGGTCACAACACCAGGACCCTGAAACTGAATCAGCTAAATGGTATTCATCCATCATTAGTTCTATTATTTACATCTGTGTTTTCCTACCGTTATATGTAAAAATGTCTTCCCTTAAAAAGGCCTACTGCGCATGAATGCAATTTGCTGTTGGAAATCTTCACCTTGTAACACCTGAGGGTGAAAAACACCTACAAATACAGTTGCTTGCATGTAAATCATCAGCTGTTTGTCTCTTATATTTGTCCACAAAAGCACAACGCCAGGTGGGTCAGAGCTCGACCAGAGCTGAGAACAACAGTTGTATTAGCACGTGGGTTCGGGTTGTTCTCGTACCTGCATCTTAGCCGGGTTTGCGCCTCCTCAAAGTCGTTTCTGAGGAACAGATCCAGGGCGACCATGCAGTCCTCCAGAGCCAGCGTCAGGTCTGACCGCGAGCACCTGCAGAACAAAAACAAACACACAAATCTGGATGAGAAAAGAAAGAGAGTGCTGAAAATATGTCATAAATAAGTCGGGGGGTTTGAGCATTTCTGATCTTTTAAAAGGCATTTGACGGCATCTAGCGGAGTGGTTACAAACTGCAACCGCCTGTGTAGAGTGCTGCAGGGATGATGTATTTTTGTAGGCCAACCAGCCAGTTAGCGTCGCCCTGGTTTGCTCAACAAAAAGCCAATGACATTTTTCCATTGGATTTTGGATAATTGCAGAAAATAAGCTCTGTGGCAAACAAACGTTTATGATATTTACACGTAAATACAATTATTTACTGACATATTTTATATCGTAGAACAAAACATTAAAATCTCTTAAGATTGTGTTAACCACAGACTTTATTTCAGGCATCTAACTAAAAACCCATTGACTTCCAGACGAGGGAACCCAGAAGTGCTAAAATGCTAACTCATTTCCGGGGTTTAGGACTCATTCCTGCAGCACACTATATCCCTTCGCTCACTCCTCCCTTTCCGTGAGCCTCTGAATGCAAAACCGTTGTAACGCCGTTCGCCTCGCTCAGAGACCATCCTTATAATAATAACATTACTTTAGGAGCAACGGAAGTCAGACGGCGGCTGGCGGTACCACGGTTTTGCACTTTGCGGCTCACATTACCGCAGTTTCACAAGAGTGTCAGAGAACTACGGTGGCCTCCAGGTAACGTAAAAACATGAAAGGCTCTCTCTTAGAGTCAATGTTTGGTTTGTCCATTCTGGACTACTGTAGAAACATGGCGGAACAACATGGTGCTAAGTAAATATGAAGGACTCATTTTAAGCTAACAAAAACGCAACGATTCCTAGTTTCAGGTGATTATAAACTGAAAATGTAGTTATGAATATTATATTCCATTACTGCTTATAGATCCCACTGCTCCTTTAAAATGTCATTGCTTCTTTGGCAAATTTATCATAATTAACTCCTTTATGTCAGGAGTTCGATTGAAAATATCCACTGAAATGTGATTACAGTCCTCCATGCTTCTTTCTGTTATGCCTATGAGCTGTATTCAGGCTGATTTCACCATTTTAGAACAAAACATTAATACTTACTGTACTTTCATAGCTGTGCGTGTGTGTATGGAAAGATGGTGTGTTTATGTGCTGTGTGCATATATGCTGAACCTAACTAAGCTGTCACGTGCAGTGCAACATTGTATTACATTTGAAATATCAGTGTTTGTATTGAAGTTGATCACAATTTCACAGTCTGGGTCTGGGAATATAAACATTCCCTAAAAACTTCCCTAAAAACTTCTTTAAGTGGACACTTTTTTCAAATTAAACTCTAAATTGATTCATATTTCAACACACAAAAAAGATTCATGTTACTCTGTTCTCTGTAACTGTCTCTCTCACTACTGCAGTGACCCTGTTCTCATTTACCGCAACAAAGACCGTCTCCAAACACTGACCTACAACAGAGACCGGGAACTTGATATAGTCTCAGTTTACATATTCCTCCTTTATTCAACCCTTTCTGCTCCTCTATTATGTCACCCAAGGGAAACAGGAACACATGCAGGGTGAGCCAGACGAGCAAAATGGCTCGAGAGAGAGAGTGCTTTACTGTTAGTGTTGTTGGATTAAACTGCACATTACAAAGGGAATCAGCTTAAATTACAATACTTGCACAACCATCCACTTCTAGGCTAATGAAATACACACTCAGGGAGCAGTTTTGAACATCTTCATCTTCTAAATGTGAGGAACGGATGTTGCTGCTGCTTTAAATAAGTTGTTTCCTCTCGTACTCACTGTTGTAAGCTGTCTTTGTGAACGCGAGGAACTACTCCGATTGATTGTTGATAATGTTGCTGTGTATTAAGAGTTCATTACATGGTGCACATGCTCCTCACGTGACGAGTGTATAATGTGGCCAAACTGATCATGCACTGCGCTTTCCTTTCATCACAAGGCTCCCTCCTCTCTGATTTCACTCGCTGTACTGATGATGGATCTGTTTTAAATCTGTTTTATTCCTTCACTTCAGCAGCACACAGCGTTTGAAAAACACATCCACATTCGGCATAATGAGCTGAACGGATGAATTAAGTTGATGGTACATCTGAAAACCTAATGTTATTCACATTCATTTGGATCATGACTTGTTTGTTTTGTAGAATGACTTATTATTTTTGTATTGTTATTTGCCATTTATGTTCATTTGTCTCATGAAATGCTTGAAGAAGTGGCACATTTTCCGAGTTGTTTATTTGTTTGCTACGTTATTGATGTGTATTTTTTTGTGAAATAGGAAGCTGATTTCTATTTTGTTTTGTCTTGAAATGCAGTTTGGTTTTGTGCTCTGAACTTCCAGCCCACTGTGATCACATGAGCATGACAATTATTACCCGTTTAGTCGGTCAGTCAGTTTTACCTCTTTAACTCAGACTTTAGATGTCAGCAGCAAACATTAGAAGAAGAATAGGAGAGCAGAAAGTGAGCAAACACAACTAAGACTAATGTGTATAACAGCAGTGACGAATAGACAGCATTCACTTTACATTCCTGCCCATTAGAAACACAGAGGAACTATACACTCATCACACACACCCACCACCACCACCATAAAGGAGCACACACACTGGTGCAGCTCTGGCTAATGACATGCGGGTGACTGCTGTGTTCACCATATGACCAGCAGCAAGCTGAGCTTCCTGTAAACAGCATGAGATTTAAAATGACAACTACTGTCAGAGAAACATGTATGTTCAGTATGCATGTGTCTTTAGGTGTGCACACAATCAAGATTTCCCCCCAAAAAACATTAAAGTTTCAGTTGTTCTGACAAATCTGATGAACAGACAGACAAAAAATAGAATTACCACCTCGTGGTTGTATGCCTCCACCAACCAGTCAAGTTGTAGTTTACATCAATGTCTGTCAAATGTTTTATTCTGTTAGACATTTGTGTCACATTGTCCTGAATTCTTGAGTTATGACCAAAAACGTGTTTGTTTTTTGAGGTTACAATGACCTCGACCTTTGACCTTCTCTTATCAGTTCATCCTTGAATCCAAGTGGACGATTGTTCCAAATTTAAATACGCTCAAGGCGTTCCTAGATATCGCTTTTTACAAGAATGGGATGGACATAAGGTCACACTAACCTTGACCTTTGACCTTTAACCACCGAAATCAGTTCATCTTTGAGTCTAAGTGTACCAACTTTGAAGAAATTTCACAAGGCATTTCTTAAATATCACGAGAATGTGACGGACGTGAGGTCACGGTGACCTTTGACCACCAAAATCGAATCAGTTCATCCTCGAGTCCAAGTGGACGTTTGTGCCAAACTTGAAGAAACTGGCTCCCGAGATGTCACGAGAATGGGTCATACGAACGGACGGATGGACAACCTGAAAACATACTGCCTCCGGCCATGGCTGAGACATAAAATATAACAATAAAGGGAAATTGTTTTATTCTCTGAGGTTATGTGGGATATCCAGTACTGTCTTGTAAATAAAATATAATTTGATAAAAGCAGAGCACTAATTCTATTACAATACACATTGTGATAATAAACTTGATTTAAATTTAGCCATTCAGCCTACTAACAATAAAACAATGAGACATCAAGGGATCAATAATAGAAACATTAATAACACCAGGAGGATATTAAAACAAGGTAGCATACTGTATATGTGTTTATGTTACTGATGGAAAGGATAATGCTGTAGAGTTGCATCTCTTCCAGTGGCTGCTGACTTAATCCAACCAATCCAACCGGAGCTTCCTCTACGGTGTCGAAAGACTTTTCTTCTCTCTGTATGAACGTAGCTGCAGTGGCTGCCTACTGTCACTTTTACTTAAAACAGCAAGCTTACAGGAGAACGAGAAGACTGTCAGTCACGTGTGCCAGCGCAGCTATCAACATCAGGTTTGTCTTGGAAACCAATTGTCTCACTGTTTTTGTGCTGGCTCTGCATTGACTAGATCCATTCCCTGGACCTTAACTATCAATATTGCATGTTTAATTTTACTCTAATCTTAGCCTAAATTTAATTATAATCTAAACACTAAAACCAAATCTTAATCCCATACTTTATATCACATTATTCAGTCTTCTTTCAAAGGTTGGAGTCAAATCAGAGTACAAGTATAAGCTCATAAATAATAAATGTCAATAATCATTAAGGGACCACGGTGTTATGGAGAGCTTGTTTACTTATCTGGCTGTAACCAGCAGGTACATGTGTGCACAACATAATGCCTCTTCCTGATGGTCTAGTGGCTAGTATGGCAAGAATCTAGCTATGCCCCCTCTTAGTTGATTAGTCGGAACTAATCGGTCATTTTGGTTTTTGGTTTTTGAGTTTTTGAGCATGTAAATTATTAAAGATCTCATATTTTGCTCACTTTCAGGTTCATATTTGTATTTTATGTTTCTACTAGAACATGTTTACATGCTGTAATGTTGAATAAACCCTGTATTTTCCTCATACTGTCTGCCTGAATAGGCATGTATTCACCCTCTGTCTAGTATGCAAATTGCATACTATTTCCAGTGAAATATTACAGTATGTAACGCTGGACACTACGGCTGCATAAATATCCCACAATGCACAGCGGTGGTGACGACAAGGTTTATATTAGACGTTGACTGGCAGCTCTGTAACATCAATAACACTTCAATTTAACTGTAAGTATAAGATTTCACTTTGCAAGACGTAATATATATTTTAAATGAATTCAGATGTTTTGGTGAACATATGGCTGTCACGGGTTACCATGGTTACACGTCCCCAAATCATCAAGGAGGCTCTCAGGAAGTGACAACGTAAATTATTGCTCAGTGCGACCGAAAAGGTACTTACTACTGTTAATTCACACAAAAGTATGTTGAACGATAGTACAGCTATTGAGTGTGTAGTAAATAGTATACGATTGCGGACGAAGCCACACTGCAACTGAAAGGAAACTGGGTCACATTCAGAATGTTTACGTTTAAAACTGTGAAATGGTCGAAATACTGTAGATTTGTGACATCACAAAATTACAGAAATCCTGACGGCTTGTTTCAAACGCACAATTTCTGAATACGGGCTGTGTGTATTTCTCCATGGATTGAGTGTTTCGATACTTTCACAGTATTTATATAGCACTTCAACCTGCTTTATAATAAAAAAACAACATGAAAATCTCTCTTTTTACAATATGGGACCTTTAATTAAAAAGCGATGCGGTGTTTGTGTGAATCAATACAGTATCACAAAACACAATATCGCGATACTCAAGGGTATCGATATTTTGTTACACCCCTTGTGGCTAGGATTCAGCACTATCACCGCCGCGGCCCAGGGTTCAATTCCAGGTCAGGTAAACTTTACAACTGCATTTTGTTGTCTCAGGATTTATAGAAGTTACTTTGCTGGCCGCAAAAAAACAGTGCCTACATAACTTGCTTATAGCTGAAAACTGACTCAACTGGTCCCGACTGACAGGAGAACACTTGGAGGACAATCTGAGGCCTAAGGACACGGAAAAGAAACCAGATCCCAGTCAGTGAGCACAGATTATCACACAGTAGGCCTACAGGACAATGTCCTCCATATGGAGGGAATAATTGACGATTAAATGAAAGAAAGAAAAGGCACAATGAGGAGAGTCTGCTGGATTCAGGATGTGCATACCGTGCATTGTCCAAATAATGTAATTGAACTTCAAGTCAGCTGAAATTCTGGGTTGATTTCTCTAGAGAACAACTTGCACAATGATGATCATTATCAGCGAGGCGCGCACACACACACACACAAATAAAACCACTTTTTTCAAGCACACAACCACTATTCATATACACACCCATGCATGTGCTCATGTAACCCATAATGCACACACACAAACACACACACACTCCTCTAAGAGTGACGAAGCATTCGACCGCGGTTCACAGAGCTTTCACCACATTCATTCCAGCTGGTATAAGATGTTTCGGAGGCCTCGCAGCGTTGAGCTGTGACACAAAAGAGCCGAGCTGCTCCTATAATAAACTGAACGAGTTTGTCCACATGCCTGAGAGTCACAGCTTGAACACACACACACACACACACACACACACACACACACACACACACACACACACACACACACACACACACACAGACACACACACACACACACACACACATACAAAACACTTAAAGAGCATCTGACCCAACTGAATGCCGCACGGCATGCAAACATGTATCTCACCCATTTGACAGAGTCTCTTCCTCTCCTGACATTTTCATCTGGCGAAAGTGTGTGTGTGAAAGAGAGACAGAGAAAAGCTGGAGGAGTGAATGTGAGGCCTTCCCAGTGGTGCAGTGTGTGATGGTCTCTTTCTGTAGCAGCAGCAGCAGCAGCAACAAGAGCAGAAGCAGCAGCAGAGGGGCAGTCGGGTGAAAGAGTGAGAGAGGGAAGAATGAAGGAGAAAGGGAGGGAGGGAGAAAGAGAGGAGGAGAAGGAGGAGGAGGGAAATACGCAGCAGAAACAGCAGATCTTAATAAGATTGGGATGACTATCACACATGAGGGTAGAAAACACACTCACACACGTACATGCAAAAGGCCTGTCCCACCTCTTCCGATCATCACCCTAATGCCACACACCGCAGTCCGCTGCTCCGATTGGTTAATGCAAAGTCAGGGGCGGGGCTAAATCAAGACGGACAGAGTGACAGCTAAATGAAGAAATAAATAATTCACTCATCCCCAACACAAAACTTCATGCTGCTACTGGTGAAAGAGGGAAAGTGAAGGTTTAAAAGATAGAAGAAAGAGAGTGCTGGTGTTTAGTGAGACTCTCAGCCGGTCCAGTCTGCTGCAGTGGCAGAGACTGAACACTGCAGCGACCACAGAGTCCAGAAATAGAAGACATAGACGCAGTACGGCCTGCTCATAGTCATACTGTGGATACACAAGACCTTGTGTGAAATCATGAATGAAAAATAGGCACAGTGCCAGCCAGGACTTATGATGTCTGATCACCATAAACTGCAGCTCAGCGCTCTCCCCTTAGATGTGTTGACATGACGTAGCAGGGAACATTTAGCTTAATAGTTTCAAAGCTCTGCCACTGTTAGTTCACAGACACACAAATGGAACGGAGCTGTCGTTTAACGCATTAATTACACCTGTGTGTTTCCTGCTGTGACAAATCAAAATGTCTGCTGTGAAAAAGGTCCATTATCTAATGACAGAAGATTATGAATCCTTTGGCGAACTGGCAAGCAGGATTAAAAACACTTTGGTTTGAACAAAGCATGTACAAAGTAACTACATTAGTGCCCCGACTAACAATTATTTTCTCAATGAATCGCTTCATTGTTTGGTCTACAAAATACCAGAAAATAACTTTTAAAAAATGCCGCTAAACCCCGAGGCGATGTCTTCAAATTGCTTCTTTTGTCCAACAGACAAAACCCAAAGATATTCACGTTTACTATCACGAGACAAAGAAACTAATTCTCACATTTTCACAGAAGTTAAAACAAGGGAAGGTTTGGTGTTCTTTAAGAAATCACTTTTGAATCCAAAACATGAAATCCTCTGCTGATTTATAAAAAAAAAAACATAATTTCTCTCCATGGATCCAGAGAGGAAATCATTAAACGTGCAGAAGCATGACTCTATAGCACACGACCACAGCCACACACACTCTATTAGTAACACTGCTAACATCAAGAGAGCATAAAGATCATACTCATGTGACTGGAAAGCACTTTGACCAACGCAGAAACATGAAAGGAAATACATTTATCTTTATGGACTGTAGTAAAAACAAAAATAAGCTTAATTGTTGCTTCCATCTCTCTCATGTGTGTGCTGCTGTGAGGAGGAGCACAGACGGTCACGGGTTTAAGGTGGAGATAATTAGATTTGAATCGTTGCCGTCCTCATGCTGGAGAATTGGATTTGACAACAGAAAAACAACAGTTTATGACTCTAGAAATGTCGCCACTTAGTCTTTTGGCTTAATATAATAATATGCAAATATCACAAACATGTGTCGGCCTAGTTCTCAACACTGGTATCAGTACAACAGTTTTGCAATGACATCTCTTCCAATGAGGTAAAAATCATCTTAAATTGAAAGTATCTACATAGAATAATGCAGCGGGAATAAAGGCATGTGTTAATTCTTTGCAAAGTAAAATAGATTTGTGCCATAAAGCAACAAACTATTGTGCTGTAAAGCAGCCATACATTGCAACACAGCACAACAATGAAGCAACAGTTTGACATTTTGTGAAATGTGCTCATTTGCTTTCTTGGAAGAGTAAGATGAGAAGACACCACTCTCATATCTGTTCATTGAATCAGCCCAGTCGCACTAGATGGTGTATGAATGATGCGGTAATTTGCAAGTCCTTTCGTGTATAATAAGAAAAGCATTCTTGCTTTCGGCGTGTCATCTGTACGCCATGTAGTCTGTATTGACTGCAATGTAAACGCACCCGCGTAAACGCTCAGAGCTAGTGACGTACAATAAAAAGTGAGAGAGACTGCTTATGGCGGATGAGTGTGCGTTACATTAGTGACATTTGTGCCGTGTTTTTTAGTGACGTTTGTGACGTGTTTTCCGCACTTCTGTTACATTGTTTACGTGCATATTTTACTTAGTTTACGTACTTATTTTAAATCAAATCATGATGTTTTCCTAAACCTAACTAAGTGGTTTTGTTGCCTTAACCTAACTGCAGGCGTTACCGTAGTTTTGTTGCATGGCGTAAAAAGGATAAGCGAAAAGAGGCGTATAAATTAAGGCTGTCAATCGATTAAAATATTGAATTGTGATTATTCACATATCCGTAGTTAATCGTGATCAGTTTTTTAGTTTCATTTGATTGCAGTATCTTCACTTTAGCTTTAAAACTGAGCCGTAAATGCGTTAAGGAAATTTGTGGCGTTAAAACGAATTTGCATTTACTTTGACAGACCTAGTAAAAATGACACGCAAAAATGTTCTCATGATATGTGGAATGTCTTTGTAATGTTGTGTTATTTACACGCCTTCCCATGAGATTGGGTTGATTTAATATGTAGCTGTTAGCTCAGGATATAACAAGTACATTTGTGAGCTTTACGGGTGCTGGTAGGCAGATTTTCTTACCGCTGGACAGAGCCAGGCTAGCTGTTTCCCCTGTTTCCAGTCTTTATGCTAAGCTAAGCTAACTGTGTCTCCTGGCAGTAGCTTCATATTCAGCGTACAGATATGGAAGTCATGTCTAACTCTCAGCAAGAAAGCGAATAAGCGGATTTCCCATAATTGCTTTAAATATGCCACGGATGTTTTCTAATAAACAAAAAATGAAGATGTAATGTGAAAGTGCTACATTTAGCTCCTTTAACCTGGGTTTGTTCAACCCTTAGACTCAAACAGACACAGCTATCCTCCCCTCAGGCTCACAACACATCCTGCACATGCCTTGACAGAAAATGTACGATTAAACTATTGAACAGGCAACTAATTCACATTCATCCAGTCATAACTCGACAGGGGGAGTTGAGCGATGATTATCAGGTTCTCTCTATTTGAATTATTGATTTGTTGAACAGCAGGCGGAAGTTGCCAGTGACCTTCTGATGACCTTTACCTCAACATGTCATTAATATGTCAAGAAGTCCTTTAGGTCTGCTGTGACGTGCAATCTGTTCACAGCAGCTCACTCTCTCATACAGGATTGCAAAAGTGTTGCTTTATGATCAGTCAGAGATCACTTACCCATTTGATGGAGTTGTTGATTGCGGATCATCTTTGTTGTTGGGTAGCTGTAACCTGAAACAGTGGAACAAAATCAAGTCTGTTTAGAGAAAAGAGGGAAATCTCAAGGGGATGAAAATCCAGCTGAAAGGCCAGCTATTGTTCGAGCAACATGATCGTGAGAGCCATAGAAACGCGGACACTGATATATGTGGACACTCCCAGGCTATTTCATTTCTTTGGAATGACTTGCTGAGGACATTTCTGCAGATAATAATGTGACAGTTTTGGGGGAAAAAAAAAAATCTGTGAAATCAGTCTGATATGGGAACAGATGTTTGAAAAGATCACAGAGAAACTCAAAGCTTTTACTTTGAAAAAAACACAAACATTTTAAACTGTAACCCAGAATTTTATCCTTCATTGGTTTTCAATTCACTCACCTGAAGTCTGTGATGATGGGATCCATTTCTGGACTGTTTATGACTGACAACCTGGGAAAACAAATAAAGGTCGGTCTGTGTATAACAGCATGTACGTAGGAACACCTCAAATGTATCATTACACTGTTCATTAAATGTCTTATTAGTACTGTGAGCTCACAGCTGATTGTGCCTGACTGTAAGAACAAATACGTGAGTCACAATGTGAACCTACCCGCTCGGGGAGTCCCGGCCGTCAGGACTGTCTCGTGCCTGCACGGAGTCCCTGTGAAGAGGTCAAAGGTCGATTTAGAGAGAATGTAAGAATGGATCTCACGATGGTGAGAAGAGGAGGTGTGATCGGATCCTGGAAGTCCGATTCTGAAGATCTGAAGAGGACTCGAGAGTTTAGTACACATAGTTTAAACTAAAATTGTTACCAGCATAGGGCTCGGCAGTTCCCCACACTGCCTGTTTTTAAATCAAACCTCAAAACGCACTTTTATTCCTTGGCTTTTGGCATGAGAGTTGACTATTTTAATCCTTTTTCCTTTCCTATTGGTCGTAACGCTTTTATTATTTGAATGTCCTGTTGGTTTTAAGTTGATCTTAGTGTTTTATTGTGTTGTTTTTATGTTTTTTATGTATAATTGTACAGCACTTTGGTCAACTTTCGTTGTTTTTAAACGTGCTTTATGAATAAATTTGGATTGGATTGGATAGGGAAGCTATATGTGATAAATAAAAAGACACCATAGTTATATATTAGTTAAAAAAAAAGTATGTATGTGTATGTATTCATTACACTCGATGTGGAATCAACAAGGCTACTAAGGGTGCAGTGACACAAAACTAAATGGATTGAAGCTGTTTATTGCTCATATTTTGTGTTGTATTTTTCATTATTATGATTTTAAAATGTGCATGGATTAAGAGTTTCTGACAGATGAAGTTTGGAAGAGGTAAAAACTAAACAGTATTTCACAAAGAAAAAATAAAGCAACGATTAGAGAAAAATCAAAATGGTAACCATGATTTGGTGTAGCAAAAATTAGTTTTTCCACCTTATGTTTAGTTTTATGTACTTATAGTAGTTTGCAAAAATGATCTTATGTATGCATCTGCAGAGATAGGGAAGAAAACTATATAAATAACAAAAAAAAGAAAAACAAAAAGTGGATTTCAGCACACTTTCAGCTGCTACTAAGCCTGATTGACCACATCATGAATGTAATGTTGTCCAACAGGCTGCAGACCGACAGGAACATACTGACAAAGACTTAATGAGAGCATTTAAATGGGTCATGATAACAACATTTCTACAGTACAGTAACTACAGTATTTTTCCTATTGACTCACAGTGTCAGACTCACTTTTTATATGAATTCATTAGTTTCCTGTCAAATACAACTTTTCTCTTTTTTCTTTTCTGAATGATGAACAGTGGCAGCTAATGAAAGATAATGAAGAGTCTGGCTTTACTACAGTATAGAAACACAGGACTGAACTTCACAGATCAAAGAAGAATAGTGGTATGTGAAGAGGATCTATGAGGCTCCTGATCTGAACATGTTGTGCTCTACAAAGTAAGAAACTTATAAAGTATGTGCTGTTAAATTCTCCCAGTTGGCAGCACTATGAAAACAGACAAGTACCGACAGGGACAGGACTTGCACAGATTTTCTGAAGCTTTCTCTTCTTCTACTCACTTTTTGCTGTCATTTTTCTTCACGCTGCTCCTCCAGTTGGTAATAAAACTCATCCCACAGCTCTGAGAGTCGGTGAAACGGCAGAATCTCCCGGTTTACACAGCGGGCATGGACGGACAGACAGACGGAGTTCAACACTGACACAAATGTACCGGAATTAACGCACTAACATTAACATTAACAGCTGCGGTGCGTCTTCCTCCTTCCTGACGTGAGAAGGTGTGTTTGCTGTCATCGCCATAATAATAATCACCTTCCTATTGAAATGCATTGAGATGCTGCCGCTGCCAGGTCCTGGCTTCATGGTCCTAAAGCCCTCCCTGTTATGACATGGTCACACACTGCTCACAGTTAGCTAATGTTATACAATGTGAGTCTTAAAAATATGTTATTTCAATAAACAAACACGTAGATTAAAAACAGAAAGCAAAGTAATATTAATAAAGCCAAAAAATGTAAGGTTTTTCATCATAAGCCTTATAATTAGACGCAGGGCTGGACTGGGACATCCGGGACCGGCCCCATCACTGGTCATTTGTGCTGTATGTACAAGGCTGTTTGAGGAAATTCCTTCAAATGTGGTTGTTTTGCATACTTGCCAATCTCCAGACCTCAAAAATAGGGAGGATTTCAAAACCAAAGTGGGGTTTTTTTTGTTTGTTTTTTAAATTTGAGTTTCAGAGACTTTGTTTCCTGAATTCTGGTGACTTTAAAACAATGAAAATAACAAAATAATAAGCACACTGCAACAGCATTTTTATGTTAAATAATCATAATAATTTGAATTGTGTGTTTTATGCAAACAACCACTTTTTATTGACAATAACTGTGTACAGTACAGTACCGCATACAGTACCCTCCCTGCCCCGAAAAATAGGACTCCCCTAGAAGCCACGGTGTAATTCGAACACTGTAATTTAACATGTATATCATTTTTTTTTTATGTTATGTATATCGAACATTGAATGACATCAGATCTAAAATGTTATTTCCTTCATTTAGCGCAGAGATTTCAAAAGTGGCAGATCAACTTTCTGAGTTGCAAACAAAAAGTAGGACTTTCCTACCACAGTGGCAGGAAGTGAAAAGGTTAATTTCAGACCCTGACCTCAAAAACATGTTTAGCTACAGTACCAGTCAATGTTCTTAGTTACTTTCTACCACTGCTTTTACTCAACTAAACATTTGAATGCATGACCTTCTCTTGTAATGGAGAAGCCTATTTTTAAAATGTGGTATTGCTACTTTTACACAAGTAAAGGAAAACTTCTTCCACCACTGGCTGTTTAAGACAGAAACATGACTTGATCCCAGTAAGAACAAACAAACTGCAAAACTACACGTTTAATATTTATTCTGTTTCAATTAAATGCATTACATATTCTGGCCAAACCTCCAAATAATGATTTTGTTTCTTACATGTTAGAAAATACAAAATAAAATACAATTAGCTTGAGTTTTAAAAAGCCTTTATGGGTAAGCCTAGACACATAAGTGGTTCTTGATTTGTAAAAGGAGTCTGTACAAATGACAGTAACGTGTCAGTTAGCCTTTAAATGTGAGCGAATGAAACTGTAGCATGACAAGAGACTCAGCTGTGACGGTGAAGAAGAGACGGACGACTCCTGCTCTCTTGAATTTACAATAAACATGAACTGCACTGCAATATGAGATGCACTGAGTAGGAAGTGCAGCCTCGACCACGGACAGTAAACTGGATGAAAATGAGAAGTGGAAACTATGACAATGCTCAATCTTAATACTGAGAAGAGAAAAAACTAACAGGAAGAGGTGTTCAAAATGTTGTGCACTATTTGGTCAGAAATCAGCAAAGGAAATGAAAACAAACACCTCCTGCTCTTCGACCCGAGCCTTCCCTCGTTCAGAAACCGTCTATCACAGTTTAGCACTCAGTGTTGGTTCATTTTCTGGGAGAAAACACAAAATGACCCAGCACGAAGAAGAAGAAGAATCACTGGCCGGCCAACAGCTGTATGGGTGTTAAATAACTGGCGTGTGGATGCAGTGCAACGGGGGGGCGTTTATCCTCACACCAGTAAGTTAAATCCCCCACAGAGCCTGAAGTGCACAGACAAGAAGACAAACTGCTCCACCAAAACGCAGAGACGCTAATCAACTTTCACTGACTTTGTGTAAGACTTTCAAAATCCAGTTAGTCTCTCAGAGGAAGCATCTCCGGAGAAACAAAATGTCTTGGAAAAATTTAAAGTTCACACAAAAGCTAACAAAAGAAGCACCCAACACTTTGTAATGGGATCGAGTGTGACATTTGTGAAATGGATATTGACTACTAGAGGAAGTTAATCTTTTTTTTAATACACTTCTCTCATTAATAATCCAGCATCCATGCTACTGAAGTGTCATTCAGCATGATGCTGCTTTAGGGAGACTGCTGCGTGCCTAACCCTGGATCAATCAGGATTAACAATTAATTACTATTAACACTATTCATTTAATGTAAGAGTAAACATCATACATTCATCTATGACAACCCAGTTTCTATTTTTGAACCTATGTTTGTCTGTTAACTCACCGATGTTGCAGCCATATTTCAGCAAAAAATAACTGAGGCCTCATTAATAAAAGGCTCGGTGATTGCCCAGAATTGAAGGTGTTATACTAATTAAAAGATAAGTATTTGGTCTTTTTGGACTCAAAAAAGCAGTTATTGTTTTGTGCAATCCTTTGTAGTGTGCCCTGAAATTTAATGCTAATTAACATCTAATCATTACATGTAATAGTTGTAGTTTCATTCCTTTCAGTTATCTCCCAAGAAATACATTTTTAACTCTGACAGAACAGAACAGAACAGATGCAATACATAAATGTAAAAGAAATCAAAGTATCTAGAAGCTGAATGTGGTAGCTGTGATGGATTTGTTCGATTTTTAGTATAAATCTGCACATGCGTTTCACATATCAGAGGACTGGTAACTTCCAGTTAAACAAGTACAAATGTTGAATTCTGTCACACTATCCTGGACAAATTTTTTAAAATCTCATAGGCCCTCTTCCATCATACAGGACTAGAAAAGTACATGGTCACTCCATTTCAAAAAGGTTTGTTACAGTGCCTCAAAAAACACTATGTTTCCCAGCTTATGGTCTTGAAACTACAGTTCTAGGTTTAGTTTCAGAAAAGAAGTTTCAGAAGAGCTGGAAGGGAATTAGGAGGGTGGGTTAGGGATCTTCAAAAGTAGCAAGTCTATTTCTAATTGAAGGAACAGTGTGTAGCATTTAGGGGGATGTATTGGTTTTCTTTAGTGTGTAATCACCTGAAAATAAGAATCGTGTTTTCGTTACCTTAAAGCCCTGACACACCAAGCCGACGCTCGGCCGTTGGAGAGTTTTCGGGCCTTTGGTGAGCGTCCATCGGCCTAGTTTTTTTCGGTGTGTCCCACATCGTCGGCTCGAGTTTGTACGTGTCAGAGTGAAAGAAATCGCTCTGATTGGCAGTTCAGTTTAAACGAATCAGTGCACGAGAAGAGAAACGGACGTGAGGAAAGCAAGCCAATGAGTAAAGTAAGAGGAAAAACACAGAAGGCTCTTCCCGTTTTTCATCTTCATCTCATCTGATCATTCCAATACACGGATATTTTCACAACGATGTGGCCATCTGGAATGAAGCCAAGTCCTCGGTCTTCCAGTTTCTGTTTTTGAATGACAAATACAGACTACTGCTGCCTGTTGGTAGAGAGAGTTATTTCATCTCATGCAGGCGCTGAACATACGTGGTGTTTGAGCTTTGGCTGTAGTCTTTGCGGTGTGTTCGATTGCAACTTTTTAGCTAAGACAAAGGCAACGTGAGGCGACGCAACTTTTGGCCTTAGTCAACTCTAGTTCTCTGATGCTGGGATGGTGCGTCTGGGCCTTTAGAATGAACCGTTTATATCTACATAGAGAGCGGGTCCTCTTCATGGAGCCGGCCGCCACGTTTCTACAGCAGCCCAGAACGGACAAACCAAACACTGGCTCTTGATAGGGCCATTCGTCAGCCTCCGTAGTTCTCTTACACGCTTAGCACACGGGAAAAGATTCAGTTGGTTTCAATCTGCAACGTCACCACTACATGCCGCCAGATCCTACACACTGCACCGTTAAAGAAATCTCATGATATTCTCAATGTAACGTCAGAAGCTAGAGTGAGCCGATCAAGTGTAGTGAGTACTGTTAGTGGATAAAGACAGGACTTTGACAAGGCTGTTTCAATCTAGTTTTGAGTGCATTAAATAAATTACATTCTGGAGAGTTAATGTGGCATTTGTAGCCTGGTGTTGAAATCAACGGAGCGATTCCTAGATCCATATTCACTGCATTTCATTTTCAACAAACCCATTCTTCAGAACATACATCTTCCATCTTGGTCCTTTCCTCCAAAACAAGACCGACAGGATGGAAAAACACAATACTGCAATGCCAGAGAACCGTGAACACAGTCTGGGGAGAAGGATTCAGAGATGGGTTTATTCTAAGAAAGTCTCTTCATGGGGTCAGCAGGTGCTGCTGAATCAGTCCTATACAGTCCCCACTTTACTTTGGTGCTTTCTGGGCTGGGCCAGGCTGTGCTGTGCCGTGCCGAGCCAGGTCAGTGGACGAGGGGAGGGGAGTGGAGGAGGGGGGGGGGGGACGAGGTCCTCAGGAGAGTTCAGACTTGCTGAGTGCGATGGCCAGCTCCAGGTCCTCTTGTTCCTGCTGGGTGAGCCTGGCAAGTCGCTCCTTTTCCTCTCGCTCGCTCTCGCGCTTTGCCCACTCTATCATATCTTCCTCCGTTGGATACTGCTCCATGAACACAGAGAAACACACACACACACATCACACATCACACATCACACATCACACACAAGAGGGAAGGAGAAAACACACATACGCAAAGAAATATAGAGGGAAAGGAGACACAAACAGACACATATACAGTTAACAGATTCTCAAAGGTTAAATACAACTTATTCTTAGAGCCTGCTGATAATAACAGCGATAATATAATGCATGTGATTACCATTAAGCTTTATAAGCTTCATAAAGGAACTGCTGATTGCAGAACTTTTGTATTACATTTCACAGGTTTTGCCGTTTTTTTGTGTCTGGCCCTGTGACATGAGCCCATTCTCATTCCCAGGGCGCTAAATACCGAGGCTTTGTAACGGCTGTCGGCGTTGTGTACTGCAGCACAAGGTACCCTTTAGCGCCGGTATGAAATGCACCGGGTGTTTCGTTGACTATAATTTAAACCCATCTGTGGCAACAGTAAACGCTTCGGCAAAGTGCGCTGGGAGTGAGATGGCGTAGTTTAAAGAGCGAAAAGACACATGGGAGGGGAAGTGGGTGGGTCCAGCAAACACAAAGCTTTCATCCAGGTGGCCGCTGTTAGTGTCCCGTGCGTCACGCTACAATCAGCTGTTTGTTCGTGTCCTGTGTTCACCACGTTAAGCGTGAACACCTAAAGTGACGCCAAGGGGCATGACAAAGCGGCGCCATGTGATGAATTGGGATGAGACCTTGCTGGCGACATCCATCAAGGATTTATTATTGTCATTATACAATAGAGGATTTCAGATTTCAGAGGGTGAAAAGAGAAAAGTGTTTGTGTTAACATTAAAGCGTGTAGACATGTTCTAGTAGAAACTGAAAATACAGGTATGCACCTGCAAAAAAACTCAACAGGTCCTCTTTAAGATTTTTTTTGAGGCATTTATGTAGGGAAATTTAGGGAAATGAGGGGATGTTTCAGTTTACATGGTACGCATCTTAGCGCCTGGGCCATTGTGAAGTCCACAATTGTCCGATAATATTGGCAATACCAATGTATCAGTCGGGCTCTACTGCAGTAGGTCACAGAGAGAGGCAACTTTAACTGTAGTGTGTTTTTTCTTGAGCACTTCCAGGCTCATTGCTGAAAATGTTTCTAATGAAGCTAAAGTAGAGAAGCAGATCTCTCAATGCCCAAACTGACAATTGACTTTTCTCAAAGTAGACATTTTGACATGTCATTGCAGGAAAAGCAACTCTAACTAAAAACACCAATTTGCAGTTAATTAACATGCATCTGTGTCAGTAAGCTGTGTGGTCTATAAATATGAAAATGTTTCAGTCCCCGTATCAAAAGTGACAGTCTTCGCCCCTCAGGCAGGCGTGTGTCATTACACATGTGTGTGTGTGTGTGTGAAGGCGTGTGATCAGCGACTGAAATGGGATGAAAGCGTGAAAGATGAGATCTCCGTTGATGAATAAATGGAGGTAATACTTCATTTCACAGGTCTGCAAATTTCATGGTAATTAGGTGATAATTAGCAAGTAACCTATTTGTAATTTCTTTGGAATTACTGCCAAATTACCCCAATATTCACCTCAATTTATCAAAAATTACTTTATTATAAACATTAATAATTATATTCCACTATTTCCCAACAGCTGGTAATTTATTTAATATATTTCCAGGAAAAGAATACAAAGTTAATTGATATGCTTTATTTCCATGATAAACAGATAATAATTAGCAAATAACTTCTTTGAAATTTTCTTAATAAACTCGCTGAATCATCACATTAGCTACCAGGTTTCATTTGTGTGGATAATAAGTCACACAATGGTGAGATTTGTGCCTGATCAGAAGTGTCTTGTATTAGTTTTGGGTTTCCACCTCCGATGAAGAGCAGCACACAGCCACTTCTCAAGCCTAAGGGCCCTATTTTAACCATTATATGCTACTTTAGCACATCATCATTAAATAATGTTTATAATAAAGTTTTTTTTTATCAATTTTGAGGTAAATATTGGGGTAATTTGGCAGAAATTTCAAATAGGGTAACTTGCTAATTATCACCTAATTAGCATGAAATTTGCAGACCTGTAAAATGAAGTGTTACCTAAATGGGGAGATTTGTAGGTTCATAACAACAAAAGATGAAAGACGTGAATTTTAAAATACACAGAATGCTGGTTAAGATGGTGAATCATTACAGAACGGACATGCACTGTTTCCGACAATTTCATTATTCTCAATGAACGACAGACAGAAGCACCACAGTGTGTATCCACCCATGCAAATGAAAGTAGGCAGCGATGACGACATTCACTAGCAGGTGTTTTTAGAACTGATGAGTGACGCAGAACATGCATGATGAGAACATTTAAGAAACATCTAATGGATTTAGTAGAGAACATGCATTTATTACTTGTAGGTGGAACATCCCACTGCTGCTTTTAAATATGAACGAAATCAGACATCAATAAAGTACTTAGCAAGAGAGGAATGATGTGTTTTATTGCTAAACTAAAAGGAACCCTTCACATATCTGGTACTTTTGTCTTTGTGAAAGTGTCAAAGTGATTTGATGGGATTCTGTCAAAGTACTTGAGAGTACCATACTGGTGTTTTTGCATGTTTCAGCCCATTTAGTACAAATCATCTAAATCTTATGTCAATACCAAACATTTACCAAAGCATGCCACTCTGTAGGTTATTGGATATATTATATTTTTCCTGCTTTCCATTAGGCCACTACAGCCTCAAAATATATAAATATGCACTTCAAAAGACATAAAACTTGCTTGAAATTAAATGATCAGGATTAATAACGTCTCTACTGTACCTTCAATACTGTGCAAAATGTACAAATCAATTCATGCTTATGATGGCTCAACAAAGCAGCAATGACAGAACTGAAAAAAACAAAAGTGGGATGCTTGAAAGGTAGAAAATGATCTTAAATTTAAAGCATGCTTTGGGAAATGTCAGCGGTAATTAGGGCTGCACGATTTTTAAAAGAATATCTGATTGCGATTATTTTGACTGATATTGCAATTGCAATATGATTTGCAATATCAGAGGGAATGATCATTTTTACATCATTATTCTCATTTTCATTGAAAAACATTAAAATGATTATGGTGCGATTTTTGTCGGGATCTGCACCAAACAAAGATGTTTTCTGTCTGTAGAAGTCTGTAGAAGATGATGTGTAGGCCAGGACATCTCTGCAGCATGCCAATATTTAATTTAAAATCGTATTTGGCATTTCGCCTTTAACAAATACTGCAATTTTAAAATTGCAGAAGGCCATATTGCAATTTCGATAAAATTTTGATTAATTGTGCAGCCCTAGCGGTAATGTAAAAATCTAGTCACAACTAAATGAACTGAAAATGCAAAAATGTGTGGTCCTTTAAAAGCTCAGGCATTCTGCAGATGGTGATGTCATGGATGCACATAGAAGCCAGAGATGGTGCCCTTTATTCAACTCTTTATTTAACTTTTTTTGACAGAGGTGGAAAGACACAAAGAAAGAAAAAGAGAGTGAGAGAATACAGGCGATCTGCTTCTCCACAACACACTGCTGACCAGACAAGGGCTGAATGAACTGATAGGTGAAGGAGGTGGATGGATGAACAGATGGATGCATGGATAAATAAATAGCGGCGTGTGTAAAGGAAAAAAATAAACAGGGATTTGAGGGATGCCGGAGGCGGTGGTATGAGTGAATGACACACAGTTAGTGCGTGCAGGTCGGGGTTCGACAGGGACATGCGGGTGCAGTCATGTGATGGGAGAATCAACACCGTCTCTTAATAATCGTCATCCATCCCAAATTCAGTGTGACAGTACATCTCTATGCAGTATTATAAAAGGAAGAGCTGAGAGGATTTTAATACTGTTACCAATTTATTCCTGATATATTAACAAGGGTTCAACCCATGTTTAGATCAACGTACAATGACAAATTGTACTGTTTGTTTTTTTTTATAATTTTTTGAATGTTTGATAAATGGCTAATTGCACATATTTTAATGAGTGAGTAGAAAAAAGACAGGGAACTATAATTCCCTTTTTCTTCTCAGTTAAAGCAACATAATTATTACAACCACCTGGCTCTTGAGAAGTAATTATTAAACGCATTATTTCTCAAAAGGCATCTGTTATGCAGCTTAGCTGCTACAAATTTGTCCTGGAGCATATTTAATCTATGAGTTTGTAAAACAAAGATAGCTCCATGAAGCTTCAAGTTTATAGGTTTAAACCATAGACTGTATATAAAGATGGATGACATCACAGTGAAGCCAAAACATCTTGATCGCCCCCTGGTGGCTGGCTGCAGTGTAGGCCATAAATCCCGCCTCCTCCATGTTAGTGGATGGGACATGGGCCAAACTAAATGTCAAAGAACACGTCAAATACATTTTTCCCAAAAATGGTTTCTGTCATTTTAGGTAGTTCTAATCACGCTGATGTGTGTTCAAATTGTTCTGATAAGTTTGGTTTTATTTAGTTATTTGATGTTATAAAAAGGGGGTGAGACATCATGATTGACAGCGGCTCTGAGTGAAGTAGTCGCAGCCGGAGGCTTGAGAGGAGACGTAACTTTACCTTTCCATAACCATCACGAGTCTGTGTACTAGAATGTGTCAATTTGACCATAAATGTATTTATAGAAATATTATGGTTAACTGTTGTGTCTTTCAGCCAACCAGCTAGCATGGTGCTAACGTAGCAGCTAGGTGGCTCATGCTAGCAAGCTGTGGCCAAACTCAGCTTGTGATTGGCTCGAGCAGGTGTGTGGGCGGGACCTCGATACCGTGGCTTCAGCCCCCCCCAATCACTACTGCGCAGACTCCGGCTCCAAATTACTCAAAATTTCAAGATGGCAACTCCCGTATCCGGGATATTTTGGCTTCACTTTTTGTACAGTGGGAGGAAGTGGAGATGCGTCGTCCATCTATATATACAGTCTATGGTTGAAACAGTCTGAAATGGGATCTCACTCATGATGCAGCAGGCACCACTTTGCATCTCATCAGTCAACTGATATAATACCTTCATGAAACAATTGTGCCGACTCAGCGACATATTGACTCCAAGCCCAGTCGCTGGTCAGACCCAGAATAAGCACCATCAGTATAAAAAGGTGCATAAAATGCAACGTTTCGCAATAAAATATCTAATTTTAGAGTGAAATGTGAACATGCACAGGCTGTAATGTCAGTGTGCTGAGTTGGGATGGCCAACAAAAGCCAAATACAAGCAGCCTCATCGCTCCATTCACTGCCAACCATTATGAGCAACTTGCTATCATAACGATACTATAGATGTGTGTAATCAATTAATATGTAACAGAACTTGTGTTTGTTACTACAAATATGTTTCAGAGTAAATATATCAGTGTATCTATAATTGCTATGACATTTCTGTACATTTCCTCATAAAGTAAGACAGTGCAACTTCAATCATGGGGCTTAAATTAAGTGCAATCCCAGAATAAATCAGTAACAAAAAATAATTACAAGTATAAAGAATCTTTACATGGCAAAAAAAAAATATTGCATTCCTAATAAAGAGCTAAAATATACACCAGCGGCACACAGGAAGCAAGAAAAATAAACTCAACTATAGATTTAATAGCTTATGTTAGCTTAGCTCAAGAAAACAAGGTTATCAAATAAACAAATGTAGCATCAGGAACTTGTGCTGCTATGTGACACTTTAAATGAGCTGATTAGTTCACTTCTTTGGGACTTTTTAAAAGGCAGTGGATGGAGTGATTTATAAAGCTGGCCTGATTTGCTTGGTGGTTGTGACGTCATTAATTATTAGCAGGAAAAAAAAAAGAGAAGAGGGCAGTGACTATTGAGAGTCAGGTGAAGGTGAGGGAGAGGGCGAGGTGCTCACTTTGTCAAAGCTGGCAAATCGGTCAGCTTCCCGTGCGTTGTGGCGAGGAGGGGAGGAGGGGGCGAAGGGGTCGGCTAAAGGATCCTTGGCAGGCAGGGAAGAGGATGAGGAGGAGGAGGAGAAGTCTCCTGAGGGCTGCTGGAGGAAGGGCCCTCGTCGCTGGAAGGACTCAGACGACTCTGTCCGAGAGATGGACGATCTCTTACCTGATAAGACACACACGCAAATGTTAATACAGACACACAGAATTAGTAAATCATACTGTATAAAGATAGACCAAGTATATTTTAACATTAAATATAATACTACTTAAAGGGTAACTTTGGTATTTTTCAACCTGGACACTATTTTTCCATGTTTTTGTGTCTATGTGACTAACGGGGACAATAATTTCTGAAATGGGTTCAGTATTGAGGGATAACGTTGTAACCGGCAGCCACGAAATGAGCTGTGAGGGCAAGTGAGCAGCCTCAATGTAACGTTACGTTCACTAAAAGTGCTTGTTTTTGCCACTGACAGGCTCAGATTGTTATTATAAGAGTCTGACAACATTATGGAAAGGACCACACAGAGAAATAAAGAATTTTCCTTACCTTTCACTTGATCCGGTCTGTTTGTTATAATGTCCAAGTCCCGCTCAAGGAGAAGTCTCGTTGTGAAATCTGAATATCCGTATACTCTGGCTCAAATATACAGGGGCGGCCATTGAATTCAAAGACCTTGTCGACTTTGTCGAAATCATCTAAATATTCAATGCTTTAGATAACACTAAACTACATTGTCTGTACTCTAACACAACAAACTGCCCGGCTGGCACTCGCGTTTCCACCATGGATGTATTCCACTATTCCACCGTTGTCTTCTGGCAGCACGTCACCTCGCCAGATTTCAGAACGAGACTTCTCCTTGAGCGAGACTCTTTCCATAATGCCAGACACTCATAATAATAATCAGAGCCTTTCATGGCAAAAACAAGCACTTTTAGTGGACGTAAATGATGGTACCAGCTTGCCCCAATAGCACCACATTGCAGCCTGTGAGCAGCTGCCGTCTACAGCGCTCTCCCTCAATACGGGACCAATTTCAGAAATTGTTGTCCCCATTAGTCAGGTTAAAAAATAAGTTACCGTTTAATACATCCTGAAATGACTGATACAAGCATTACAATTTGACTACAGTTACATTTTCATGGTAAGTACTGACCTGGAGGTGGAGGAGGTGGTCTGGTTGGCGTACCCGTTTTTGGGGGCAGGGCTGGGGGCACATCGGGGCCGGCAGACTGACTTTCTTCCTGGAACAGGTTCTTGTTGTTGATGCCAAACTGATCAGAACCGTTTGACTGCAACAGAAGATTCACACCAAATCAAATACATACAATATTATAGTACAGTAAAAATAACACGGGGAGTGGCTACTGTAGATCGGAGGTGCAATCACAGCAGCCTATTTTAAAATTTGTTATTATTATATATTATACATATATTATTATTCAGGGTGCCGTACAGTACCTTTAGTGCATATTTACTATTTTAAAAAATACTGCAAAAATAGTCTCAAACGAGGGCATCATTAACCAATGTCTAGAGGCAGCATTTATAGAACACACTTTCCAATAATGTTTGATATTGTACATCAAATTGCTGCTTGTTGTATGTACTAAATTATGAGTTTAGTGTCCAATTCCTCCACTAGGGAGAATTGTGTTCCAGCTATTTCCTCCCCAAAACCACAACACACTCAACAACTCTCACAGCCTTCCTGGATATTGTGAGTTCACTGTGTCACAACTATTTCTACTTTATTACTCTATTCTACTATGGACTTAACTGACTAATATTCAGCGTGTTTCACTTTACATTGAGCGTCATTTCAGCACTGTGTAGTGTGAAGCATAGGGCATGAACAACCTCTCTCAATTACCTTTGTCAAAGCACTGAAATCTGCAAAGCCGCCTCCAAATGACTCATTACCAAACACAGCAGCAAACGGATCTGAAACACACGAGCATATAAAAGTCATTGAGCGTATAACCTTGGCAACACTCATTCAAACATTGTACATTTTGTAATATCAACAGCTGCAATGGCCTCTGTCCCCAGAGGGTGGCGCTACACCACAAGGTCTACCTGGATCAGAGCTGGCGTTAACTGTAGTACCACCTGGTGCGAACGGGTCATTGGATGCTGCAGTGTCCTTCTAAAAACAGAACATAACAAGTATTAGCAGTATTGAGCATATTGTACAATGAGCTCTGCTGTGGACGTGATTATCCTCAAACTTAAATGGGATTAACTGGAACTATTAGTGATGTACATCATACCTAAATAAAAAAAACACTACAGCTGATCTCTTTTTATTCTCACTAAATTCAGATTTAGCAGAAACTGCATGATTATTATTCTAGAGGGGAGACCTGCTCAAGACCGTAGCATGAAAAGTTGCAGACAAAATAATATAAACTCAGATATACAGATAAATCAACACTCTATTGCACTACAATACTAGTAATACCTAATATTAAAAACAAGGTTTCTGTTATTATTTCTTGTCATTTTAATAACTGATTTACAATTCAGTGATTCAGGGTTTTTCAACTGTGGTGTTTCCAAAAATTACTGATTTAAACAAACCTTTAACAGCATTAGAGCTGCAAAGATTAGTTGACTAATCGATTAGTCGATTTTGATAACTGATTAATCGTTAAAGTAGTTTTTTAATGCAAAAATGTCAGAAAATGCTGTTTGCAGTGTCTTAAATGTGAAAATGTCCTGCTATTCCCTGTTTTATATCATATTAATGTGAATATCTTTGGGTTTTGGACTGACAAAACAAGACATTTAAAGACATCACCTTGGACTTTGAGAAATTGGGATGGACATTTTTCACTATTTTCTGACATTTTACAGACCAAACAATTAATTGAGAAAATAATTGGCAGATTAATCAATGATGAAAATAATTGTTAGTGTCATTCCCAATTTTGGAGTGTATTGTGACCAGGTTGTACAGCAGGCCTACTCACCACGGCCAGCTCATAGGAGGGTGGAGAGCAGCTGAAGGGATCCGTCCCTCCGTCCGGAGAACCAAATGGATCCGCCTCCCCTGTGGCGTTCACTTTACCTACGAACGGGTCCGAATCAGCCATATTGTTCCCTGTGGAGCTGAATGGATCCTTGGGTGCTGAAGCTGGATTGGTAGGTTTGGAGGTGAAGGGATCCGGACCTGCTGCTGGCGCAGCCGCTGCGTCATTCGGCTTGGCTGCAAACAGGTCTGGTTCTGGCGCGCCAGTAGTGGTACCAAACGGGTCAGCTGAGGCAGAGAAAGGGTCCTCTGAGGAAAAGGGGGCACCGGCGGCCTGGAAGAAAGAGTCTGCAGCAAAGGGGTCTGACCCTTTGAATGGATCTCCTCCAAACGGATCTGATTTTAGAGAAACAGATACAAAGTGTGAACCTTTGATATTGTAGACTTGCTTGTCAGATAACACATCAAATAGATACTGATGCATTTTTTAGGATTTGTTTCACATGAAAGAGATTAGTTTGTCTGTTCATCACTTTCCAATAGGTTTAACTTACCTGCAACATCTGCTTTTCCAAATGGATCATCTTTGAATGGATCGTCTAGAAGGTAAAATAAATATCATCAAGCTTTGGTACAAAATATACATAGAAAACATTGTTAACCACATCATTCTGAAAGTACCTAAAACACTTTAAAATATATAATAAATACGATTAAATCTGTAAAACAAATCCCTTTGTAGGTGTGTGAACTCTTTCCACAAATAGCAAACCTCGATATGAAGCCATTTTATTTGTAAGCTGATAACTAAACTTTAGATGTTTGCGGAGACTCACGGTCAGTAAAGGGGTCTGAATGGAAGAAGTCCATCTCAGGCAGGGAGGGAGGGCTGGTCTGAGGCGGCATAGAGCGAGGGCCGACTTGAGGTGGTAACGAGGCGGGGGTCGTGGTTTCCG
The DNA here is from genome assembly GCA_916701665.1 of Sebastiscus tertius. Lineage (NCBI taxonomy): Eukaryota > Metazoa > Chordata > Actinopteri > Perciformes > Sebastidae > Sebastiscus > Sebastiscus tertius. The sequence continues at coordinate 12,838 of CAKAOH010041690.1, read as the reverse complement.
GGGACTCTGCTGGCTCCTGTTTGCTCTCTGGCTCTGGCGATGCAACCTGTTGGACAGTGACAGGGTTCTGCTGACAAGCTTGAACGCTACAGTAAATGATGTGAACGTTGTGTGTTTACACTACACATGATATTCATCCCTAAAAACCTCAGGTAAACATGGGTTAAACAAAAGTCTACTCAGTAACTCAGGGTCTTTACCTTCGGTGGGCTCTCTTTAGGCGATTCCTCTGCATCATCTGTGACCTCCGAGGAGATGTCGGGTGTCGGGCTACTGTGTTCCTGGAGACATGAGAGGACAACACAGCGTTAACTAGTGTTACTTACTTTTTCTGTCATTCCCCCTTTGGAGGAATGACACACTTCTACTTAAGATTTATCAAACCACTTGTTTTATTGATGTGACTGGGATGTAATGCTTCTAAATGTGCTCTTAATTTGTTGGGTCTCATACTGTGAGTTTTCAGACATAAAATACATGCTCGTCTGTCCTCATCTCCCACCGCATTCATTATTAGCCTATTTATATTTATATAAATGTAATTTATGGTGCTGTTGGATTGCTGCAGTCCGCCCCGTTATAATGCAGGCGCCTGTGGTAGAGTAAACAGTTTTTGACAGCAGTGAATTGCTGTTTTTAGAAAGGTTAAATGCCAACAAATATGGACTGAAGCAGAATATTTTGTTAGATAAAATATGGTGTGAATTTTGGAAATTATTACACCTCTCTTTTTGCAATAGATTTTGACTTTTGAACAGAGGACTGAGCCAATTACAGAGAAGGATGGAGCGCTGCGCCGCTCGCTCTGTGTGTGTTTGAGAGAGAAGGGGGAAGAGAAGGTGGAAGGTAATGTTTCTGTAAGTTATTATTATTATTATTATTATTAATAATAATAATAATAATAATAATAATACCCCGGTCTTGCATACTTTGTGGGTGCAAAAGAGAAGATCCTATTTTTGTGGAATTGTGAGATTTTCACAACAAAAACAGTTGTAGTAGGAAGTGATAGGTAGGCGTTATATTGTCTTATTTCCATCTATAAAAGGACTGAAAACTAAGGCGAGTGTATTCACCGTGTTCTCCTGTGGCTTGGCGAGGGTCGGCCGATTATTGTACATCTCAGAGGAGGCTAGACTAGTATAGAGATCATCCAACGCATCGTGTTTCAACTTTTCCTCTTCTGGAGACTTTGGACTCTCTTCCTCCTTCTCTTCTTCCTCTTCTCTCTCATTCACTCCTTCTTTTTCGTTTTGATCTGAATGTTCTATCTGCTGAATGAAGACAGCAGTTGATTCTTCTTCCTTCAGCTCTTTCGGCTGGTCCTCCTGGAAGAGGTCCTGCTGGAAGGGGTCCCCCTGGTTCAGCTCTACAGTGGGGCCTGCTGATCCGTTGACCATGACGGGAGAGTTGTCCTCCAGGGCTCTCTTCCAGCTGAGCTGGGCAGTTACTGACCTCTCCTCCACTTGAAGGTCGTTCACTTTCTGCTGAACCTGAAGAGAGCAGAGAGATGAAGAGGTTCAAAGGTTGCGAAGTAGAACATAGGTCCTATTTTCTGTGGAGATTCACACAAACCGACCTGTGCAACTTGTGTAAAGGAGTCGCGGACAGACTCTTGCAGAGGTGTGAGCTGCTCCTGAGCGGCCTGGACCTTCTCCTGCAGCCTCCTGCTCTCCTCCTGCAGAGCGAGGAGCTCCTCTCGGGCCTGGACAAGCTCCTCCTCAAACTGACATATCTTCTGCTCCTGCTCCTCATGCTCTGACTGCAGCGATGAAATCTGTGTCAGATGTAATCATTACGTATAAGCTACGAGAATGGACTGGAATGGGTTATGCTAGTGGTCAGTCATTTCTGTAGTAACACATCTTTCCAGTATTGAAATAAATCTGTTGTGAAAGGATAAAATCTACCAGACCGACCAGATGGGTCTCTTGGTTGGTCTGCTGGCGAATATGAGTCAGCTGCTCCTCCAGGGAACCTTTCTGTTGGTCCAGCTCATCCAAGGCATCCTGGACCTTCTGACGCTGTGCCTGGAGCCGCTGCAGCTCCCCGCTCTCCCTCGCCACCTCATCCTGTAAGTCCTGCACACATCAAACCAAAAAGGAGACAGAAGGAAATAAGTGTGTGCTTGTCTATTCTAGGGCTGACCCGAATGCTTCAACCACTGCCATGGTATTTGACCTCCAAATCACTACTCAAATGATTCGTTTTTGTATTTTTTTATACAAGTATCTAATAATAATGTATAAATCCCCAAATAGCCCATGAAATAATGAGTTATCCCACAACTTTATTCATTATTCATATTCAACATTAATTATTATTAGTTATTCTCAGACGGATATCGCTATTTGTCGCGTGTAGAGATGTGTGTGTGTGTACAGTAGTGCGGCAGCGGCGCTGTCCCGGGCACTGAAATGGGGGAAATGGAGACAGACAGACAGAAGAACATATTAGAAGAATATTTTTCACAGAAGCTTCAAAGCCTAAAAAAAAAAAAAAAAAAATGGTATTTGGGACTGCTCTAATTCTTTCACAGACAAACTTTGGTAAAAAGAAACAGGAGAGAGATGAAGAAGGAGCGCAAATAAAAGACTTTAATTACACAGATTATTTAATATATGGATAATTAAGGGAAGGACAACATGGGACTCTTTAATCTTCCAGGTCCTCAGAATGCAGAAGGATAAGAAAACATCCGTAATGCAAAATTGAAATCTTTTATTACACTGCACCAGACACTGAGAAAAGGGACAAAAAGAAGCTTGCAAAGAATGCAAAACATTATGAAAAGAGGAAGCAATAGGTGAAGGTTAAGAGGAGGTCAATTATTTTGTGAAAAGGGCATACATTTCAGCCTTCTGGTAATCTAGTGGTCTCAAGCAAATACCAAATAATCACTGGCTTGATTCTGGCCCACCACCTTTGTTTCATGTCATTCCCTCTATCTTCCCTCATTTCCCAGTCTCTTTCTACTGTCCAATAAAGACAAAAACTACAAAACAAATAAGTGGAATTCACACAAGAACTGTGACTCAACAGTAGAGCGGAAGTGGCACAAAACGGCCACCGCCTCCAGTCAACAGAGACACTGACTTCTTACAAATTCAAATGAGGCCAACTGTTGCAGCAGTCTTTACAAGGCAGCCTAATAATCAGAAATATCTCCACCAGACTGATATGTAAACAAAAACAGTTTGACAGGTTACATCATCGCTGTGAAAACGAGGAGTTAACATCCTCTCATCCTCTTCTTTTGTTAATTTTCTAATTTGAAGGTGGTAGATAGCAGTACAGTTGCAACAATTAATTGATAAATTGTTTAGTTGTCAACTATCAAACGAATCGCCAACTATTTCGATAATTGATTAATCTGTTTGAGTCATTTTTTCATTAAAAAAAAGTCAAAATTCTCTGATTCCAGCTTCTTTAATGTGAATATTTTCTGGTTTCTTTACTCCTCTATGACAGTAAACTAAATATCATTGAGTTGTGGACAAAACAAGACATTTGAGGACGTCGTCTTTGGTCTATAAAATGTCAGAAAGTGGTGAAAAATGTGGATCAGTGTTTCCCAAAGCCAAACAACTAATCGATTCATCAAAAACATAATTGACAGATTAATCGACAATGAAAGTAATCGTTAGTTGCAAGCTTAGATTGCAGTCAGTGTGACTTCACACATTTATTTACATGGACGACTAAAAATACTCCAAAAGCTTCTGAAAACTGTATGAGGACAGAAAAGGAGGGGAGAGAGAGGGAATGAGATGCAACAAAGATCTCTGGCTGGACTCAAATCAGGGATGTTGAAATCACGATTTAAAGAGTGCATCTTAACCACTGGTTCGCCACGACATCACTCGTATATACCACTTATATGGGCAGCCCGCTTGGCTTCCATACCAACCAAAAAGATATTTTGTGTGTATTATTCTCCTTTAAACATTTGTGGAAATGTACCTGAGAGGTCGTATTGTTTGAGTAGTCTTCCAATACGGTGCTTTCAAGTGCAAATGTATAAACACTAGAAAATGGCCGTTTTGCAGCTGACTTTCAAGTGATGGATGTCAGAGCTCCCCGCCACCGCATGAGACCGCCACAAATAAATTCACAACCTTTGAGAGAAACACTGCAGGGCAAGTCTTAGCACAGAGTTTGTCACGACAACCAAGAGCGCACAATAATGTGATGTCCTTAATATTCTGAGAAATCACAATACAGTATAAATAGCCAAAAGCATCTGCAGTTCAGCTAAGAAGTTCAGCATCACCATGAGACCCTCCATTGAGATCCACCCTCACACTCCGATGTGAGACTGAATCCCAAAAGCGGAGTAGACTAGCCCTTTAAGCCGCCATCAGCTCCCAAAAATAGAGCCCATCTCTCAGGCTTAGAGCAGGCAGCGGAGCAGACACGCCTACACAAGGACACCAGCCTCTCCCTCTCTGGGAAACATTAACTGCGTTTCTGAACAAGCGTCTGGTACTGCCGGCCAAATGTATTATTGATCTCCTCCTCCGGTAGATACATCACAACAAAAGTGAACAACTGCTCTGTCTGAGCAGGATTTTTATACAGCAGAAATACCTACATGCTCATACACCAGCTATGCTCCAACACGAGTCCTTTGAGAGGCACTGATTACAAAAATAAGAGAGCAGAGTCTTTCTCCTAAATATCCACACAAGCATGCCATAGATTCGGTCTGCCCATAAATCCCTCTTTCTCTCTGTGTCCACTGTACTGGGAACACCGACAAACTCACAGACAAACAGAGACGGCGAGACCTTACCTGCACTTCGCTGCTGCGCTGTCTGATGGCCTCCTCCTTCTCCTTGATCTCCTCCTCCACAGTGATCTTCTCCCTGGGGGTCCAGCACAAGAGACAGGAGTATTTAGCCACCAAGGACAGAGAGGGGAGACTCGGTACTCCAAGCCAAGTCTCCACTGTGCCTTCTTTACCCTGTCCCTGAACCGCCACCACCTCCTCTCCCTGAGCCACCATGGTGTCCTGAAATCACAACTCCACAGTACAGGAGAGAGACGCCAGAACGTCTGCAGCTACAGCAGGTGTGTGTGTGTGTCGGTCGTGATGTGAAGCAAGGTGGTGTGTGCGTGTGTGGCGCTGTATGCGTGATTGTAGAAAGTGAGAAATGTGCTTGCTCAGTCAAATGTGTGGGAGATGAGGAGTGAGAGGCAGATGGCTGCCTTGAGGATGGAGGGAGGAAGAAGGAAGGGAGGAGGGACGAGTGATGAGGAGCCAACCTACAACATCTATCATTAGTGCTGCCCGTATGTTCATCCTGTCTCCTTCACCATTTCATCCACCCAGCCAGAGAGGAAATGGAACGGGGTGGGGTGAGGAGGCATATTGACTTGTGTACAACAGACAATTAATAAATGTGCATTTTATTTTCCGCTATTACCAACCATCAGAAGGCACACCAGAAACACTGTACTTTATATGTCAGACAGACATTATCATAACAAAGACTGAAGCCAGTTTGTGGGAGCAGATTGGCCGGGCAGACACTGAATGTTACTGGTGAGTGTTGTGCTTTATCGCTGTACATTTTTGTCTCAGACGTATCGTCCTCCTTGCTCTAAAGCTGTCAGATTGAGCAGTGACAAGCTCATTCACACAAAGTATGAGAGCATGCATCCTCTGGTTGGTGCTCCTGGTGAAAAAACAATGTCCGACAAATAGATAGTAGCCCCAAATAGATAATAAAAAGCAAATGGGACGATGCTTGTCTATCATACCACAATGGTGATATGTTGTCAAGGTATTGTTGTCATAGAAACATTAAAAGTCTTTCTGAATGCTCCGAGCTCAGCCGCAATTTCTTTTCTGCCAGAAAGAGGCTACAAGGCGCTAAGATTTCAGGCCATTTTTGTCTCAAGTCATTAAACCTCATCATTAATCATGACTGGTATAAATCATTACGACACGCAGGAAGATAACTGCCATTTTTGCTATGAATGAAACCTAAGTAAGGAGATGGGGATATTTTGCACCAGACTTGGATTTCATTCACATACTTATCTTATATTTTAACTCTGACTTCTTGAACATTATTAAAACTACTACACTAAAAGTGTGTTATGTTATGCATAACATATGTATAAAAAACAACCATAGATGTCACCCACTGGTTTGTGGACTGCTGTTTTGAAGCCTCGAGTTCGGCATTTTGGCCGTCGCCATCGTTTTTTGCAACCACAAGTGACACGAGAGGGTGGAGCTAAGTACAACCAGACGCTGAATAAGACATTTTTAGGCGACCAAAATGTTACAATTAACTTTCATAAACTGAAATCACACTGTGAAAGAGTTAAGACGGAAACACAGACAACTCCCAGACTGGATAACGCCGTAGCAGCAACCTGTCAATCACAAGGTAGCCACACCCTAAAGCATAGTCTGCTTTATGGTCTATTTGACTCTAAATGGGACCATAATTTACTAAATGAACATCATGCTGTGTTGAAGAAGACTTGAAACTAGTGATTTAGACCATGAACTCATGTTTGCAATGTTTACTGAGGTAATAAATCAAGTGAGAAGTAGGCTCATTTTCTCATAGACTTCTATACAATCAGACTTCTTTTTGCAACCAGAGGAGTCGCCCCCTGCTGGCTATTACAAAGAACGCAAGTTTAAGGCACTTCCACATTGGCTTCACTTTTCAGACCCGGAGGTTTCCTACTGGAAAGCACCGACAACATTGGGGAAGCACCTTAAAAATATATATCCTGACCCGACACTTTGAGTTTGATGTGCTAATTGATCAACCCCCTGTAATATTGTTTCAGCTCTGAAAACAGTATCCATACATCTGAAACAAAAGGTAACATTTAATATACATTATGTGCATTTGTTGTGTAAAAGCAACGCAGAACACAACACAACACAACATTATTCCTGTTTCACTTTTACATTTAGATAACTGAACTAAAAAAAAAAAAGAAAACAGGCATCAACCTTAGGAAATTTCTCATCTTTTGCCATTTTTCATTTCAACACCGACTAAAAATAACAGCAGCTATTTTTATATTCTCTCTCCTCTCACATCAAAATGCACAATTCCTTTGATAACAGTACAATCCCCTCCCAGCAAACCTACAGTCAACTCAATCCCATTCTTCTCTTACCCATCATCATCATCATCATCATCATCTTGAGCAGAAGGCTGCTGCCACACTTTGAAGCAGTCACAAACATGAATCATCGTTTCGAGCTCCTCTCGATCGGCTGCCTGTCTGAAGCTCTGATCTTCACTAAGTTTCACTTCTATCCATCTTTCTTACCTCTCCTCTCTGAACTCGAACAGCTGTCATCTAGTGTGTGTGTGTGTGTGTATGTATTGAAAGGTGGGGGTGGGGTGGAAGACCAACTTTCTCACTTCTCACTCTCAGCTTTCAAGAATAGGGAAGCTGAGTTCTGTTCGTTATGAAAATTAAATTCAAAACAACCGATACTGATTATTTTACATCTAACTATAAAGGGAAGAGAAAAATGAAATGGGGAATACATGAAGTCTGGTGTATATTGCATATTGTGTCTATCACTCTCCTTCTTCCACCTCACTGTCAAACAGCAGCTACATAACTCAGCTTTACAGCCATCTGCAGTGTTTGATAGCCTGCAGCAAAAATACAAATGATGTATTTTGTCTTAGAGGGTGTGAGTGATGTAATTTTGTGTACTTGAACCAGCATGAAACTCTTTCACCTAGTGTGGTTGACAAATAACAACTTTAGCTGGGACCAGCACAGCAGTTGGTATAAAATAATTTCCAGACACATAGAATTGATTTGGGCATCCCCTCGGTTTGTGGGAAACAGTGCATCCTGCTGGTCAGTAGAGGAAACAGAGAGTCCTGGGTTTAAATCCCCATCTGATGTGGTTACATTGAACGAATTTTCCAAAATCTTTTTCCAAGAATACATTCATCAAAGCTGGGTCTCCTCACACTAAAATGTATCTTTATGTTTGAAAAACTGGCTTAAATAGCCTATAATCTATTTTGGATTTTTAATTCAGATATATTGTAATATTTTATAGTATCTTTTCAACATTTTTACTGTATTTTTCTTCTTTTTCTATTTTTATTTCTTGTACATCATTTTATAGTATTTTTTCACATTTTTTATTGGATTTTTCTTCTATTTTATATATTAGTGTTTCTTGTACATCACTTTATATTTTTTTCACATTGTTATTGTATTTTTCTTCTATTCTATATTTAGAATAAATAGAATTTTTTTTAACGTTTTCATATATTTATATTTCCTATACATATTTTTAAAGTTTTGTTTTCAACATTGATATTGTATTTTTCTGCTATTCTATATTTATGTTTCTTGTACATATTTTTCAGAGTATTTTTTCCACATAGTTTTTGTATTTTTCTTCCATTTTATATGATTGTTTCTGGATACTTGCTTTTAATTTCTCTTATTATGTTTATGTTATGCACCAATACATCAAAGCAAATTCCTTGTGTTATGTGAAAACCTAGTTGGCAATAAGGCTGATTCTGAACATCCTAATTAATTAGTCTAAACAGGTACAGGCCATATTTAGGCTTCATCTTGTCACCACCAGTGACATAACCTGCACCAATATGGCTCCAGTAAGAGAATGCAATGTTTTTACCATTTCTTAAATGAATGAGAACAAAAGCTTACTTTTGTAGTTCGACAATCTCGTTACTGAGAGAGTCCAGCTCCTTGATGGCAGAGAAGTCGGCTGCCAGGTTAGCCAAGTTGTTCTGAAGAGGAAGCGAGGAAGAGGATACAAGAGGATTAAACTCATGACTGAAAGAAAAAACACCATAACAATGATGAAACCTCACATACTGTAGGCTAAGAACTACCTCTTATCACATATGGAAGGTACAGACTGATTTTTAGAGAGAGAGGACAGAGAAAATAGACCAAAGAGGACAGCAAAATTACTACTATGTTGATGAAAACTCGTGGACGCTTAGGAGATGTTACAATGTAGATGAAAAAAACTGTCACAGCACAAACAAATGAGCAAAGATACACTGATGGCTTTACAAAAATCACACATGAAGCCACTGATGGAGACACAAAATAGAAGGGATGGGAGGGAGACTGACTCAAGGGTAGTGATACTTGGAGGATACTACATTACATACAGTACATTTAGCTAATTGATTTGCATCCAGAGACCGGATGTGCTGCCGTTGGTACATCCCAAAATACTTAATACAGCAACCTCTGCTCTTGTCAGCTTACCTCCTAGGCATATGATGATGAACTCAGAAAAAAAATACAGATGCAAAATATGATTTAGTTTTAGTAACAGAAACACAAATGAGTGAGACGAGGCGGTAAGATGACAAAGAGAGGCAGCCTATTAAAAGTAATGAGATGCCCCTGAGTCAGTAAACTACCACACACACACACGCGCACACTCACTCACTCAGGATCATCCCACTGCACGTGTGAAGTGGATGCAATGTAAAAAATATAAAGAGAAAGCATAAAAGTGTTGCATAAGTTGGAAAAGAAAGACACACAGCTGCACGCTTAGAACAAATCCCAAACACACAAAAACAGGAGAAAGAAGGAACAATGTCAGTAAAAATGATCAAACAAGAAACTAAATTAAAAATCAATGGCAGTATCAATAAAAGGGGTTTTGAGAAAGTAATAATAATAACATATAAAAACATAAACCAAGTAGTCATAGAAGTGTATGACAGATTGTTTTAAGCTTAAAAAGAAAACGTACTGCCAGACTGTCATTATTAGGGATGCATCTGTTCTTAATCAGGTTTCCTTTTAATTATAAAAATATGCTAATTTTCTGTATCGTCAGGCACATCTTCACACTGATTGTAGACAATAAAAGGATCCAAACACACCTAATTATTATTATTCATAGACTTGAGTGCTCAGAGACTCACCTGTTTGATGTTTTGTCTGTCGGCTGGAGGGATCATCTCTGGGGAGAGACTCTGCGGCGGCTCCAGGCCTTTAGTCAACCTCTGATTGATTAGATGAAGCGCCAGGGCAAACTGCTCTCGGGTCAGTTTCCCGATGTCTCCAATGTCACAAAGCTCCCTGAGAACACAAACAGACACAGGTTACATAAGAGAGTAACGATCTAAACCTCAGGCAACGGCTGTTTGTGATAGCCTGACTGATCATCGTGTTCAGTGGTTATGGAGGCCGACACACTGGACAGCCGAAGATAAAATCCATATAACATGACGTGTCAGCACGCACTGCAGGGCCATGGAAACTGCTGCTATCATCCTGCACCAATGTCAACTAAGGCATCATTATTTGTTCACTAGTCATTAAGTAATAATCACAAGCACTATATTTTTCTTTTTAACATTTTCATCTCCAATTTTATTTTCTATTCTATGTTTATTATCTGTTGAAATTAAGAACACAGCGTGTGATTTTACACAGTTTGTGCAACCTAATGCCAGCAAAATGTACAACTGTGGTATTCTTCAAATATGTTTGCACTCTATTTACCTAACAGTGCATTCTGTTTCTCCGTAGCATAACATTACTGTTATTTCCTTCTACTCTTTATGTATGACATCTATTACATGTCTTTCTATCCTGGAAGAGGGATATCTGCTGCCTGATGTTTCTTCCTCCTTTATTCTCATTAAAGGTTTTTTCCGTATCCAAATCTTGGGTCTACAGATAGAGGGTGTCATATATGGAGGACAGAACCTGCCAAAATCAAAAATAAATAAATAAATGTGCCATTAAATAAACCAAAGATAATATTAAAAATAAATGTAGCCATTAATTAATTGTTAAAATGTGACAGAAATTGATATTTCTGTTTTAATTTGCTTCTTTATATAGTTATCTTTGTATTACTTCCCTATCTATTTACTCTTCTATTCAATTTTCCCTTTTACTTATTTATTGTTATTAACTTTTACATTTATTTATTTGCTTTTGCATTTATTTTATAAATATTTCAAATTTATTTTTACATTTATTTATTAATTATTAAATGGAATATTTATTAATTGTCATCTATTTATTTATTTTGGCAGGTTCTGTCCTCCACAGTCGTATGCTGTACAGATTACGAAGCTTTTCATGGCAAAATTTATGATTTGTGAATTTTGGCAAATATAAATTGACTTGACTACAGAATAAAAATAATGTAATAAAGACCCAGCGCAAAGGTTTTAAATCAATCAACTAGCTACAAGGTGTGTGTGTGTGTGTGTGTGTGTGTGTGTGTGTGTGTGTGTGTGTGTGTGTGTTTAGCAGAACCAGCCTTACATGCTGCCAGAGGAGCTGAACGGGAGTTTTGCCATCTCTACCTACCAGATACGTGCGAGTGTGGCAGAAGGCAGCCCGGTCTTCAGGAAGATATCTCTGACTTCAGGTCCAGACACGAGGCCGTCCATGTCACCGTCTGTCTTGCTGAATAGCTCATCATACTTTGCTTTGTCTGCTGGCGACACCACCCACTGCACAGGCAATAAGACAGACTATTAATTAGCACCACAGCTGCTTCATAATTGAATTTAATACAACCTACGCAGATGAAACCACACTACCTCAAAACTTACCTTCACACTCCCACTCGTCTTGTTTTTTTGAAAAACACACTGAACTAGCCAGTTTGAAATCATTTTAAATGTTTGTTGTTGCAGCTAATAAAATAAAACAAAAGCTTTTCAGGCACTGCATGCACAGGGGGGGACGGGTCCCGTACTCACAGGGGCAGCTGCTGGTGTTGGGGCAGGAGCTGGGGCGGGTTTAGGGGGTTGGGGCATGGTCTTAGAGCCAGCATGGGAGGAGCGACTGTCTTTGACTGAGGGGGGCGAGGGTAACAGGGGCATCACAGGAGGCACCGAGGGTTTTTTCCTCTTGGAGGGTGGAACCAGGGGAGGTGGTAGGGACATGGGAACAGGCTCGCCCTCCAGGGCTCTGTACACCAGATACATGGCCTGGGAAAGGGCAACAACAATCAATGATAAAAGACAAATTACCAATAAACATCCTGTAGTTATTCCATCCTCACACTTCGTCCACATGTCTTATTTGTTCCATTCAGGGCTACAGAAATGATTTTTCCAGCCTGTAATAGCTTGCAAGATTATATAATAAGCACACACATGTATACTGTGTCAAGGTTTAGTGTAGAAACGTTCAATTCTATACCTGGAGTTAAAATATTGCTGGGGAAAAACAGGAGCTAGAAAACCTTGACATGATTTATATGCCTGGGGGATCAATGCTGTAATATAATAATAATATAATAACATTGAGGGAAACAGTATAGAGTTGAGTATATCAGTTCAAAAGCTGCCTAAACTGAAACTAACTGACTGTAATATATGTGGTTTCTTTCTATCTGTGATATTAGCTCATTTCTTACCACAGAAAACTCATCTCTGTCCAACATGCCGTCTCTGTCGATGTCACTGAGCTCCCACACCTTCAACACACAGATACAGACATTACTATTCAGCATGCATCAGTCCAAAACTATATAAAAAATAATAACACGTGTCCCTGAAAGCCTTGACTCACTACTGATTCTCACTTCCTCTCCAAATTTATTTATACCCAACTTTTGATTTCACACTTTCTGCATTGTGGGGTTTCATTTGTTATCATTTAGACTAGTAGTTCTCAACCTTTTCGAGTCCCAACCCCCCAGAAAAATCAGGTTGGTGTTCGTGCCCGGCGTAAAAAGCTGCTTCTACACGCCTCCCCCAGATGATTTTGAGTGATTATTGTGAACAGGATTAATAAACGTAGGATAAATATATTTAATTCTTTGTTTGTGAGGACAGTTATG
>CAKAOH010041689.1:3572-32075 GCA_916701665.1 Sebastiscus tertius | reverse complement strand
TATATTAGTTATATTATTATATTATATTTGTATATATAGTATATCTACATAAGTAATAAATAAATAAATAAATATACACCGATGTGTAAATAGTTTGTAAAATAGTAAGTAGAGTATATAGAGCTAAAATGACAGTTATTCTGTAGGTAAAATATAATATGAACAGAGCTATAGATTAATCTTAATTTTCATGGAAGTGATGCTGCTAGTTTTTCCATAACAACAATGCAAGTGGGAGGATTTCTCTGTACAGAAATGTGTAGTTTAAATCCGTATCTGTGGATAAAGTTGCTTTCCGTGGAAGTCTCCACAGGGGAAATCTGCTCTAGGATTAGTAATGTGGTTAGAGATGGGATTATAATCCATGTCTGTAAAAGTAGTAGACAGAGCCATCGCTCTGCAGAAGGTCACCTGTCTTGCAAGTGCAGTTTTCTCTGAATTTATTAAGTGAAAGAAGTTGAAAATGGTTCTATTATATGTGATTTCTGTCAAAGGAAATCTTTATTTTGTTCTTCAGCCTTGTAACTTTGGATTTTAGAGACAGTTTGTTCAGTCTTACAACGGGTGACATTTCATGATGAGGACAAAGTCTGATATCACATCCTGCGAGTTTGGCTCAGCCAAGGTCCCGGTGTCTATCTCTTCCTTTGTTTTTCAAACATTTGTTTTAATTGAATTCTTGTTGCATAATTCACATCCTGTTGTTTGCAGTTGGGTGCTTTGTCAGACTGGGACCCTTGTTTTTCTCTCCCAGTTTTTATTGTTCTTTGACACACTCAAAGGACCTTTTCAGCAGAAAAAAAAAAAAAAAAAGTGTGTGTGTGTGTGTGTGTGAGGCGGTATGAGTATGTTTCGTGAGAAATGGGGGAAGAATGACAAGAAGGAAGTCCATTTGTGTTGTGAAAATGTGTACTCCTAGAGAGGTTCATGGAGGAGTGATGGGGGGCCGTGGCGTTAATGTCCTTCCCCCCCATGGACATCCTGTGTGGAGTCCGAGGAGGCTCTGCTGGAGCAGCTAATAGAGCTGGAACAAAGAAAGAGCGTAGTGACATTAATAGAGAAAACAATATGTATAATTGATGGCAGAAAGCAATATATAGCAATGAAGGGCAGTTTGTTCATAAACTCATATTAGACTGAGAGTGAGAGAGAGACAATGACACAGAGAGAAAGAGAGAGAGAGAGAAAACAGTCAGAGATAACCAGAGTGCACACAGGGTTTAATAGGATGTGCGTCAGGGCAGGTACTAAATAACAGGAAGAGACGAGGGGTGTACACACTTTGTTAAGTACGGGTGTGTTTCATGACAATTCTAAATACCGTAAGCATGTGCTCTTTAATGACTTAACACTTTTTTAACACTTAACTAAATCTAAAGTCTAAATTCAAAAGCAAGACATAGACGCTCAGGGTCAAAAATTACAGATTAAACCTGCAGTAGGCAGAATATTTTTGGCATCATTGGGCAATAAATCCCATAATAATCTTTCAGCATATTGTAATTCAAGTATTCTGAGAGAAAACTAGATTTCTACACCTCCTCACGGCTCTGTTTTCAGGCTTTAGAAAATCTAGTCTGTGGCGGGAGACTTTGGCCAACCACAGGTAATTTCAGAGAGAGAAAGCGTTCCTGTTGGCATATTTATATTTTATGGGAATTAAGGATATTTTATCCAGTGATGCCAAAAATATTCTGCCTACTGCAGGTTTAATTATCCATTTAGTTTTTTGTAATTCAATTTTATTGGTTTTCAAGATATGCATTTGAAATTATAAAAATAAATAATTATAATAATAATAATAACAACTATTATTATTATTATTATTAATAATAATAATAATAATAATAATATGATAAAATACAAAATAAAATAATAATAATAATAAATACATGAAATAAACTTAATCATCCATTTCAATACAGATAAGACAATTTGAAGCAATAACAAAATCATCCTTAAAGTTTTTGATCATTTTGATGGTTAGCCAATCATGTGTTAAATCTGATTCTGCTATAAGCGTCCAACCTGCATGTGTCATATCCCAGACAGGGAGATGTTATTGTTCCTTCTCTAAGTACCCTGTGGCTCTGTTGTTTTTCCTGCTGATAATGTCCCCTGCAGCATTCTGCATGTCACTGACTATTGTACAGGACTGTAGGACTTCCTCTTAGCTTTCTATACCAAAACAGGACCCACATATTTATCCTTGTGCTGATAATATGGTACTGCAGAAGAAATGGAAATATTATTGACTTTTACTTTTTTTTTTTTTTAAATATATAACTTTTATTCTCTTTGCACAGATTTTCAAAATCAACTGCAAGTCCCTCGACCAAAGGTTCGCAGTCACCTGACCATCAAAGTGCAGTCCAAGCTGATGTCCAGGCCGTGTCCCCCTGTCCGTGGTCCAAAACCTCCCGTCGCCCCCAAGCCCCCATATGAGCCACCAGAGGAGCCCTGCCTGAGTAACGGAGACCTGGCTCACTCTGATGGGGAGACGGAGGATCTCCATGAGATGGCTGAGGAGAACCACGACAAAGAGGAGAAAAGTGAGGCAGAGGATGGAGTTAATGACAAAGGGGACGTAGCGGAAGGAGAAACTGAGGAAAAAGAAATAGACATATTAGATAATGACGGCGACAGCGTTGGCTCTGAGGGCACAGTCAAAGCAGATGATGGTTCTACTGTTGACAATACTGAGGATGAAAACACTGACAATGACTTGAACCAGTCTGAAGGCGGCAATCGCACCGATGATGAGAATACGTCAACGCCTTCGCTTCCTCCTGCTGAGGAAGAAGCAGGAGAGGAGGAACAGACTTTTAGTGACACAGTTTGTGGCTCTACAGGACGCTCAGACGAACCTGTAGAGGAACTAAATCTAGATCAAACACAATCACTCAGTCAGGGTGATGAGGACAATGATCCTGGACTAGTGGAACAAAGTGAGGACTGTGATTTACACGTAGATGAGACGGAGCTGGAAGCTGGAGGATTTGCGTTTGGATTCAGCGTACTTCCGACTGTAACCGAGGAGTATCCCTACGATGTGATCGGCCCCACAGATGATGCCAGTGACACATGCGAGTCATGTGACACAGTTGAAACAGGGGAAACGGGGGTATGGCAACCAGAACGGGCCACCAAGGACCTCTCTGGCTGTTTCAGATTCACATCCAGCACTGAGGACGTGTTCGGGCCTTATTCGGTCATTGAAGCTCTTCCGCCGGGTATGACAGCCACCGCCGACCCAGAGTGGGACGATACTGATGACAAACCGTCAGATGAGCCGTCAGATGAGCCGCAAACGGCAGGGGCTTCTGACCAGGAACCTTTCTATGTGTCATCAAATGACGTGGACAAGCTGGAGGATAAGCAAGTCCTCTCAGAGCATGGTGAGATTGAGGAGATCACCGAGCAGCTGGATCAGCACAAAGACAAAGGAAAGGATGGTGATTCAGCGGATGAGTACGCAGACATTGACGATTCACTCATTCAAGCAGGGGACGAGCAGCTGGAGTGTGTCTCATCGGAGGATTACGTCGAGATAGGCGATGACGACGAAGAAGAGGAAGAAATGGAAAAGAAACACATCAGAGGGAAAAGTGCAAAAGAGAGAACGGCTAAACGAGAGCAGGCGTTCCTCAGCAAGCGGGCGAGCTGCCAGCCTCGCCTCCGGCTGTGCAACATCACAGTGCCAGTAGACCTAGACGCGGGCCGCACCCCGGAGCTCACCAACAGGGTGGTGTTCGCCCACACCACCGAGGCCTTTGAGGAAGACATTGAGGAACTAGACTGCCATATTGTGCCTTACTACGAGGACACAGACTCGGACAGCGAGGAGCATATATACGAAGAGGCGGGGTTTGACTCAGAAGGGGAGAACTTTATGACGCTTGATCGGAAGACGATCGTCACGCGATCGCGCTCTTATTCTGGGAAAGTTCCAGGTTATGTCCCAGAAACTGTACCAGAGGAGACGGGGACGGAGTACCAGACTCACGACTACTGCACAGTGGCCTTAGATAAAAACAACGAACCACTTAGCCATTCACAGCAGCCTGGGATCAACTGCTTGATCCCGTCGACCAAGTCTCGCCGCTTCTTGTTTTACTCCCGGTCTGCAGAGGGTCCAGAATTGACCTTGAACACCCCATCAGAGATCAACCACTCTCTGAAGGATGACATCAGGATGAAGAGGAAAGACGATACTCTTTCGCTCCCGTGTGTCATAACCTCCTCTGGAAGCTTCTCCCAGCGTAGCCTTCGATCATCCAGCGGTGTTTCCACGCCAACCTCTCTAGTGGACATCCCGCCGCCGTTCGAGCTGGCATACATCACTAAAAGACCAGTCACCAAGAGTTCCCCGTCCCTTCTGATCCAGCATGAACCCAATGACATACCTCAGAAGAAGAAGTCCTCTTTCAAGCGTTTCCTGGCGCTCAAGTTCAAGAGGAAGTCAGATTCAAAGGGTTTTAGCGATGGAAGTGTCCGCTCTTCGCGTTCTTCCTCCGAGTCCAGCCACCACGGCCCGGGAAGAGTCATAGAGTTGGATCGTAGAAGCACCGGCAGCTCTCCTCAGCTCCAGAACCACATCGTAAACCCCCAGCAGCGCCCTTTAGAACTGCCGTCCCCCTTCATCCTCTACAAAGACCACCAGAGGAGGAAAGCTTACGGCCGGAGCGTCTCCAGAGTGGAGTCCTTCGAGGAGCGTTCTCGGCGCTCCGCCATGCCGCTGCCTTTGACCAAACCGCGCTCCATCTCCTTCCCCAGTGCGGACACCTCGGACTATGAAAACATCCCAGCCATGAGCTCAGACTACGAGAACATCCAGATCCCGAACAGACCCGCCAGGTCCCACACTGTGACAGAGTTTTTTGAGGACCCAAATCGCGCTACAGTTGCCTGCAATGAGAATGACGGCTATGTGGATATGAACAGCTTCCCTGGGATTGACAGCATAACCCAGACATCAAAAGATGACACTGAAAGGTATAGTAAAAGCTCAATCAAGTTAAAATGGCTTTGTATCATCTCAAAAAACATATATTACCTTACCTACCTTACCATATCTCACCATATACTCGCCTTGGCGGACCCGAATAACATTCCCAATTTCAGTGCTATGACCATCCCAAATTCAATTCTATCCAAGTTAATTGCATTGGGGATGAAGCAGTAGTTTCAGAGGCAGATATCTCAAAAATCTGGGCAAGTGTAACCAAAATTACCTGCATGGCTGGATACCACAAACCTGGGTGTACTGAGCCTTTAATGCAGGGGTGTCAAACTAATTTTAGTTTGTGGGCCACATAGAGCCAAATTTGATCTCAAGTGGGCCAGACCAGTAAAACCATTGTTTAATAATCTACAATTAACATGACTTCCAAATGTTTCCCTTTGTTTTGGTGTAGAGAAGTACAGTCTGAAAACATTCACAACTAGAATGCCATGCGGAGAGTGCAGACCTCCGCCTCCCTCTCCGTGCAGCTTGCGCCATCACCCCTGTGTATTTTTGTTTATGATGAGATCAGCTGTACGTAGCGTAGTATCGTAAATTACTTCATTCAAACTGGACGGAAACAAAATAAAACTCACCTAAATCATTGTCATTACTCTTTCCAACAATCACCAAGTGTGCTTTGGTCGAACTCAACTGTAATTTCACAGAGTTTAATGTGAAAAAACGCAGAATCTACAGTTGTTGCCCCCCATCCTCCGCTCTCTCTCTGTCTCTCTCTCAGAAGGAAGAAGGCGGGGTCATCAACGCGTCATCAGTTACACTGCGCATGCGTTATACCCAGAGGTCTTAATGTTCTGGCTGATCATAATGCTTAAAAGAAATCCTGAATCCGGACCATAATCCGGACCGCCACCAAAATCTAATGGATTGTTCATTGTGCCACACCAACCCCTCCAAAAAATTTCATTCAATTCCATCGCAGACTTTTGGAGTAATCCTCCAAACGGACAAACCAACAAACAAACAAACCCACAAACCAACAAACCAACGCCAGTGAAAACATAACCTCCTTCCTAGGTCTTTGGCCTTGGCGGAGGTAATTAATGAACAACCCATTTACAAAACAGATGATGAACAGCCTGAGATGTCTCGCTGATCTCTCGGCTACCACTGAAAACAGATTCATATATTTTCTCTGTTCCCGGTTGTTGATAGTGACGCTGATTGTTATATTCCTTGAGCTCTGAAAAAGTGCTGTGTACACCAAGCACATTAGTTTCCCCATTTACCTCTGAGAAGAAATAAGAACTGGTCCACCTTTCCTTAGAAAAAAACTCTGTATCCACTTTTCTCCTTTATGACAAAGATATTTTCCACAAGGGGCTCCTGCATGATCAGTAGTCTACGCTTGACTGTGTTGGACACATGGGATCTATAATAGCATATCCAGCATAGAGCCTGCTACTTTTAATAGGACAGCGCAACCCCCAGTAGACAAATAGGAATAGCAGTTCAGTTTATTGAAAAATTGGAATTAATGACTTCTCTGCAAGTCATCCAGGCCGGATGGGACTCTTTGGGGGGAGCCGGTTCTGGCCCTCAGGTCGTTACGTATTCATCAGCACCATCCATGACTTTGAATAGAGCTTACACACTATTAAACAATAAATGGTTGAAAAGTTGGTTGAAACCTTTTTCAAGCAAAGGTGCTAAATGTTTTCTGGTTCCGACTCCTCAGATGTGAATATTTGCTTGAACATATTTGGGTTTTGGACTGTTGGACAAAACAAGTAATTTGAAGACATTAGATTGGATCCTGGGTAACTCGCATGGCCATTTCTTTTACTGTTTTGTGACATTTTATAGACCAAACAATTAATCAATTAATTTGCATAAAAATCAATAATGAAAACAATCCTTAGTTGCAGCCTTAGATTAGATTAGATTTAGATTTGTCTTGATAACACAGTCTCTCGGCAGTTCGTGAAATAGTCACAAAATTTGATCTATTTAAATTTTAAAAATATATCTTGATGTTAAAAAAAACAATAAATAGTCACAAAGATACAAAACGAGTCATAAAAATAAAATAAAATAAAGTGAGTTGTGCGTGGCTACAGAGAGCGCAGGTGATTTTAAAAGATAAGAGATGTGACTGAAGATTAGACTGTTCCAGGTTACAGCTCCATCCAGGACGCTGCACCTGAACACAGCGACGCCCGAGACGTCTACGAATAAAACTACAAGAAAAAGATGAACTTGGTTAGGTTTAGGCAATAAAACTACTTAGCTAGGTTTAGCAAGAGATTGCAGTTTGGGTTTAAATAACACTGGAAGTGGCGTAACTTAAGTACGGAAGTTACATGACAAAAACTACTTGGTTAGGTTTAGGAAAAGATCGCAGTTTGGGTTAAAATAACTCCGGAAGTGCCGTAATGGAAATACAGAAGTTACGTGACAAATAAATCAACTTTGACTTGTGGTTTCAGACAGGACACCAACCAGGTCTCCTTGTTTTTTGACCCATCTGTCCAGCCCAACTTTCTTCCTATGCGGCGTTCACCGCTCTTTATACTTCCCAGTTTACAATTACGTGGATTACATACGTATTGATTTCATCCTCACTATCATGAAACATTTTTTTAAATTTGTGTCTATGTACACGAATCAATACATTCAATTTCGTGACTATATCATGAACTGCTGTTTGACTGGGCTGATCTTCAACATAATAAGCCTAAAAAGTGTTTTTATTTATGATTGACCATGGCGTTACAGCTAATCTCCTTATACATGCCGGTATTAAACTGTAGAAATGAAGCATATCCTGTATGTTCACTTTGTAGTCTGTAGGAGAGGCGAGCGTGTTTATCTCTGAAAGTACTCAGCTGAGTTGTTAGGCCCGGACCTATCAGCTCAGAGGGGCAATCTTGACCCCTGAACAGCTGATGGATATTCTCACACTGTACCTCAGATGAGCGGAGGACACCTGGCTGAGTAGAGTCGGATCTCCCCCTCGTAGGAAAGTGTTCGGTGAGAGATGAGCAGCCTGCTGCGTCAGGCATCGCTGGCTTTGGAAAGATGGACAATGCATGTGGGAGAGCTTACTCCTGTTTTTTCATTTGGTGGATTTAGAGGACACATCTGGTGCCGCTGCTTCCTATGCAAGTCTGAGGTGATAGAACAGGTAATGGCAATTGGGTCTCTCACCGAGCGTAGGTTACCCCCTCTCACACTAGAGAAAGTCGTTATGAGCTGCAATTAAAAGTGATAAAAAATTGTGGGGGAGCTTCTTTCACACAAGGAGGTGGAGGAGGGTGAGAGAAAGGTGAGAGAGCAAAGGGAGGTGATGTGTTGATAGCAGGTGCAGAAGGGTAAGAATACAAAGAGTAAAGTCATATAGAGGAGGGGGAGGGGAAGTAAGAGCAGGAGAAAGAGCAGCTCTGGTGTAATTGCTCTCCTGTACCTGACACTTATTGTTAAGTTTAGGAGGGCTTTTATTAAAGTAGCTCTCTCCAGAGTGCCTCTCTTTCATTGGACCCTTAAGGGGCGGTAGGATTTACTGCAGTGTGTGATAGAGTGAGGAATCACCGCGGTCAGACTGTACCAAATTACCCCGGCCTGTGCCACAGCTTCAGCCACTACGGGCTGCAGTCTTTCCCCAGTCTTAATGAAATAGTTGTGCTTGATGACCTGTGAGTAGTCAAAGAGACAGGGCATTACCAAGAGCTTCTGAAAGGCTTAAGATAATCTGCATTTGTTTCTATGTCTTCTGGTACTCTTTGTCTATATTTCACCATTCTATTTTGCAGATACTGTCTGTTCGGGCTGGGCAATAACTCAATTTGATAATGTATCGTCTTTCAGTGGAATCCTATCGTAATAAAGTCATACATCAAGTAGGGTTGTCATAGCTAATGGGATAATAACTCGTTAACGGAAATTTGTTTTAACGCCACTAATTTCTTTAATGCATTAATGCAAATTGCGATGTTTAGGTTGTAGCGGGCTCAGTTTTAAAGCTAGAGTGAAGATACTGGCATCATATAAAACTAGAAAACCTCAGGAATCCATTGGTACCAACCCTGTCATACTAGCTTTTCGCGTAGGAGGCTAAATAACACTCCAAATTTATGCTAAAATTTTGGTGAGGAAAAAATGGCATGGCCCTTTTCAAAGGGGTCCCTTGACCTCTGACCTCCAGATATGTGAATGAAAATGGGTTCTGTGGGTACCCACAAGTCTCCCCTTTACAGACATGCAGGCTTGAGTTTGCCCTGTTATAATATGAGCATACTTTTTATGCTAAATGCAGTACCTGTGAGGGTTTCTGGACAATGTTTGTCATTGTTTTGTGTTGTTAATTGATTTCTAATCATAAATATGTATATACATTTGCATAAAGAAAGCATATTTGCCCACTCCCATGTTGATAAGATAAGAGTATTAAATACTTGATAAATCTCCTTTTAAGGTACATTTTGAAAAGATAAAAATGTGGGATTAATTTGTCCCTAATAGCCCTAATAGCGAGATATCGTGATACATGATTACGTCGTGTATCTTTCACACACAAAGCTTGTCTCCTCCTGTGCAGACACTATACCATGATCCCCCTCCCACTGTTTATTTACAGTGTACTTTAAACTTTATACATGTCAACATTTGAAACCCGTCCATTTCACAGACAATGGTCCCTCAGTGAGGGCTCTTTTTCTCCCCAGTGATGTTATCGCTGTGGCTCATTGTGCGGTGGAAGTCTCACACCACTCACAATGATGCAAAGAACCTATCTGTCCTGTCGCCTCGCCTTCACCGCATTCCCCCCGGAGATGCTTCAGTTGCCAGGGCCACCCTCTGGTGTGTCTATACGGGGCTTTTTTTAATGTTTATTTGAGTGTATATACGTTTCAGTGTACTGCCTTTGTGTGTATACATCTTACACTAAACTCTGTTCAAAGCTTGACATCGCCGCCGTCCCGGGGCCGCCTCGCTGATGATGGCAGTGATTTATTGAGAACACATTCAACAGTCAACGGAGCTTTTAGAACCACAGTGGGGAAAAAGTGGATTTTTGTGGTGAGGAAAATGACCGAACGGCCCCAGAGCCCTGCACACAAAAGGACCGTGCCGACAGTAGCAGACACGCATTTTTAGGAGAAACTCACAAAGCTGCTGTTCCACAGGCTTGGCTTGTTTCCACTCGTGTGATTAATGCACAGCACCATTCAGACGCTACTTCAGCAAAAGCTTGCAGGGTAAGCAAAGAGACATGTTCATTAGCAAGCTACCACAGCGTACAATGGGAAGAGAACAGACGCACCAATGATTCATCCCAAACCTAACCAAGGTGTTTGTTTATAGATGTGTGTGTGTGTGTGCGCGCATATATGCATGCACACTAAGTTACAACTGCTTTATCAAAGATGATAATGCAGTCTCAGCAGAATTGCCATTGCCAAGTAGCCTTGCAGCAACAAATGTGTTGAAAAAGGGCAAAGAAAGCCCAGGATCTGTTATTATGAGTCCATTAAATGTTCTTTATGTGAAGTTTAAGCAGTTCCAGGTAGACTTATAACAGGGAAGCAGATGTGTTGCTGTCCCTGTGTGCATAGTAAACAGAGCTATACTGCCAATATATGCAAAAATGTACATCTCAAGCTGAGCCTTCGGTGTCATTTTCACCTCTTCAGAGTGATGACGAAGCCCTGCCACAGCCTCTGAAACAGCTCCTCCACCCACTGTTATGTTAGCGTTAGTAGTGATGAGGGAGCCATCTTAAGTACATTGTTGTACTGGGTGGTGGCTGTGTGGCGAGGTGGTGGACAGGGCGTGTCGTTTGGCTCGCCAGGCCTGGTGCCATGCGCACTGAGGTCATTGCCAGGTCATCCCCCGGGGAGGAAGCGTCCAGCCTAGGAGCTTCCCACCAGCCTGTTTACAGGAAATGCAGGACGAGGGCGGGGCTCTGCATGGCGGGAGGCAGAAAGGGAAGGTGGAGACAGGAGAGGACAGATAGGACGAAGGGAGGAGAAGGGGGTCACCGTGGTGGTGGTGGTGGTGGTGGTGGTGGGGCGGAGGTTCCCAGACTCTCCCTTGAACAACAAGATGAGGTGTGGTGCCGCAAGGAATGCCAGGTCTGCTGTTATTGTTGCTCCAGTTTGTCAGGAATGCCTCCCACTCGGTCAAGTACTCTTGGTGCAGTGGCACAGAGAGTAAAACAAGTGAGTAGAGGTTATAACCAGCGGGCAACTCCGGGTCTGAAAAGTGAAGCCAATGCGGAAGTCCCTTACATTCTTTCTAACAGCCAACAGGGGGCGACTCCTCTGAAGTCTGATTGCATAGAAGTCTATGAGAAAATGAGCCTACTTCTCACTTGATTTATTACCTCAGTAAACATTGTAAACATGAGTTTATGGTCTCAATCGCTAGTTTCAAGTCTTCTTCAGTACAGCATGATGTTCATTTAGTAAATTATGGTCCCATTTAGAGTCAATTAGACCATAAAGTAGGGTATCCTTTAGGGCGTGGCTACCTTGTGATTGACAGCTCGCTACCACGGCGTTGTCCGGTCTGGGAGTTGTCTGTGTTTTCGTCTTACAACTTTAACCTTTTCACAGTATGTTTTCAGTTCATGAAAAAAACATTTTGGTCTCCTAAAAATGTCTTATTCAGTGTTCGGTTGTACCAAAAAACAAGATGGATCAAACGCTTTATCCAAAATTGCATACTATGCACTACACGCCCAACAGGTGTACTATCGCTCAACATACTTATAAACAGTAGTATGTATCTGTTCGGACGCACTGAGCAGTAATTTATGTCGTCACTTCCTGAGAGCGTCCTTGCCAGTTGGAGACATGTAACCATGGTAACAAGTGCCAACCTTATGTGAGAATCAAAGTCTGAATTCATTTAAAATCACGTATTATTGACGTTACAGAGCTGTCCGTCAACGTCTGTTATGAACGTTGTCGTTACATTGTGGGATATTTAAGCTGTTGTAGTGTCCAGCGTTGCATACTGTAATATTTCACCAAAAATAGTATGCAATTCATGCACTATTGGTTTCATATTAGGGTGTCAGACATACTAAAACATATCCCATACTCTTTTAGCGAACTAAATAGTTAGTTGTTAGTATGAAATGTATTTGCAGTCTATGGTTGTAACTCTGTTGCATATTACAGACTGTCACATTATGTGGGGTTATTATTATCCAACGCCGTCTTCTCCCACGTCACAGGTGAGGCAGCAGCAGTCAGAGCGCCATGCGTCTTCACAAATCACTTCATCACACGCTGTCACAACAGCAGCCACAGGCTACATGTAATCATCATCACTAAAAGCAGCAAACAATTTAAAACAGCTCCCGATCCCTCCATCAGTATCTCAATCGTCTATAGTTAGCAGGCTAATGAACCTATTCAGCTGCTGCTATTTCCCATAATAGTGCCATTACAAGTTGGAAAAAAGGCCTGTCTGATTGCACCTAATATATATTTTAATACTGAGTGTTTAGCTCAGTTGAATTACATATTACAGGCATCATCAGATTCACAGGAGACTGGTGGGATGAAGGTCTTTTTCACAGAGAGTCCTCCTCTGAATCTGACACAGTACATTTAACTTTGCCGTGTTATAAAAGGCATTGCAATCTGCTGGAATAATAGCATTGCCTTAATGATCCTGTTAAAGGGCTTCACGTATTACCAAATTACAATATCACATATTCGCACTGCAGGTTTAAATATGGAAACTGACTGGAGCTAAACAAAAGCTCTATTTGGGATTTTATGGTGAGAAATGGGCTACGTTGGTATAGAAGAAACTGGAACATCAACTTTAGACGTTAATGTTTTCTACCCAAGAAAAGAGATGTAATTTAGAAATTATTATAATCTAGCTATTTGTAGTAGGGCTGTTAATCAATTAAAATAGTTAATTGTGATTAATCACAAATTAATGGCACATTTTTCTGCTCAAAATGTACCGTAAAGGGAGATTTGTCAAGTATTTCATACTCTTATCAACATGGGAGTGGGCAAATATGCTGCTTTATGCAAATGTATGGAAATATTTATTATTGGAAAGCAATTAACAACACAAAACAATAACACATATTGTCCAGAAACCCTCACAGGTACTGCATTTAGCATAAAAAGTATGCTCATATCATAACATGGCAAACTCAAGCCTGCATGTCTGTAAAGGGGAGACTCATGGGTACCCATAGGACCCATTTTCATTCACATATCTTGAGGTCAGAGGTCAAGAGACCCCTTTAAAAATCCTCGCCACATTTTTGCGTATGTTTGGAGCGTTATTTAACCTCCTTCCTTAGGTTTTC
Source organism: Sebastiscus tertius (assembly GCA_916701665.1). Taxonomy (NCBI): domain Eukaryota; kingdom Metazoa; phylum Chordata; class Actinopteri; order Perciformes; family Sebastidae; genus Sebastiscus; species Sebastiscus tertius. The sequence continues at coordinate 18,762 of CAKAOH010041689.1, read as the reverse complement.
TAGTTTCTTATGATGCCAGTATCTTCACTTTAGCTTTAAAACGGAGCCCACTACAACCTAAAAATCACAAGTTTTGTTAATGCGTTAAAGAAATTGTGGCTTTAAGTGGCGTTAAAATGAATTTGCGAAATTATCTCGTTAACTTTGACAACCCATTTGCAGTATTTGTTTTTGTTAGTTGGGCTTTTTCTGTTGTTTTTTTCTGAGAGACATTATCATAAATCGGACACAAGCCTCTATTACAGCACAGAGGGGGTTTTTTCTGAGACTGTGCTGTTGATGGTCGAGGGTGAAAAGGTGAAGGTGAGAATCACATGAAGGAATTCCCCTCACTCGTAGAATAAATCAGAGCTTAAGAACGAGTTCAAAGAAGACCCATCCCTCTTTCCCTCCCCGCAACACCCAGGAGCCCACACCAGGTTGATCTGTCTAGCCTGAGGTCAACCATGAGTAATGGCCCGTAGGTGCTTTCTTCAGCCCACCCAATAGAGCTGATGGGTGTCTATGTGTGTGTGTGTGTGTAGTGAACCCCATGAGGTATGAGTGTGACTGAATGGAGATGAAGTCCAGTAGGTAACTCTGTTAACCTTTGCTCTTCTAATAGCCGTCTACACACACACACACACACACACACACACACACACACACACACACACACACACACACACACACACAGGAGGCTGTTTAAGACATCAGGACATCGATTATTTTCTGTAAAATGCCAGAAAAACAATCACAATTTCTCACAATTTACTTAAGCCCAAGTGACGTTATTAAGTTTAATAACACATAAGATAAAGAAAAGCAGCAAATTATTACAATTGAGAAGCTGGAACCGGACAGTGTTTGGTATGTTTGCTTAAAAAAGGATGATTAATCCATTAGCAAAATAATGCAGATTATTTTTCTGTTGATCGACTAATGTATTAAAGAGGACCTATTATGCTTTTGTGCTTTTCCCATTCCTTTATTGTGTTATCTAGTTTTTTTGTGCATGTAAATGGTCTGCAAAGTTACAAAGCCCAAAGTCAACTCTCCCACACAGAAACACAAACTGCCTGAAACAACTTGCTTGAAGTGCCGCCTTTTCTTTCGTAACGTAGTGATGTCACCAAGTAACACATTTGCATAATTCCTGCTTGCAGCCAATTTCAAGCAAAGCTAGTTAGAGCGGAGCTGGAGCAGAGTCTGAAGAGTTTGGTTCGGTTCACCAATCACAACAGAGGTGCTGCAGCACAGCCGGTTTGAGGAAATTAAAGTGTTTTTTGAACGTTAAAGCACAGAAACATGTTCTAGTAGAAACCCAAAATACAAATATTCACCTGAAAATGAGCATAATAGATCCTCTTTAATGGAATCTCTGCAGCTGTAGAAGGGAACATCTGTAACGTTGTTTGACAATTTAAGGGAAAGTCCTCATAAAATACTTCTGATGCAGGTTTGTTGTTTGGTGTATTCTTCGTATTCCTGCAGTTAATCAGTAATTTTTAACGTTTAAGTTTCAAATCTGTTTGGGTTTTTTTAAACGAAGCAAAGAGGATTTGGAAGAATTTGTTCAACATATACCATTCTGCATCGATAAGGTAGAAATTTGTCATTGAAAAAGTGGACATATTGCAAAGCAAGTGTGCTGTAAAACCTTTCCATTTGTTGTGAAACCTGCAGCTATATGATATATAGCTATATATACAACTATATGACAAGCTGTCCTATAGCTGTCATATATTACTGCTTTTGAGAATGCTTGTTATCTAGTTATCATCATGGCGATATGAATTAGGTCAAACACACTGAATGGGTCTTAATGGGCCAGAGGACATTAATAATTACCACAGGTAGCATTTAAAGGGATTACATGTGAAATGACCTCCAGCGCGCCTCCCTCAGGTACAACAGCACACAAAAGGATTACCAGCGTACGAACACAACGGTGCCATCTGTGAGACGAACTAATGATGAAAGAGATTACAGGGGGCCGCTGGAGGACTGTGGAAATGTTCAGAGACACACACAGGAAAAGGAAAAATGTATATTTAAAGTATAGGGGGACTTAATGCTCAGCGTTTTGATGTTGCTGCAAAGATTTACTGTACATGTGCTGTTTGTGTCATCAGTGCCTCCCTGCAATTGAATCTCAAAACTTTCTTAATGGTTAAAGCAATGGTATTGAACATGTGCTTGCTGTAATAGTATTAGAAATTCATATTTCCTGTATTCATACTGTCTTTTCTTCCCTCGGCAGTGCCTACACAGAGCCTTTCCCAATGAACACCGTCTCCGCTGGGCTGTCGGCGGACGAGGACCACGGGCGTACTTCAGAGGAGGAAGAGGGTGCGGCTGATCAGAGTTATGACCGACAGGTGAGCTTATGGCATACAGAGACGAATGAAAGCAGGGTAGAAGGTGGTTAATTCAATCCTCGGAGCTGCCAAGTGGCACAGCAAATCAACATAATGGGATGAAAAATGTTGCAGCAAGTCTTATTAATAAGCCCTAGATCTGAATTTTTAAAATATTTTCGACATGCAGTTGTCAGATCTGAAGAAAAATTACATCATAACGTAAGATAGTAGGAGTGAACAACAGGACCTAATGACATCCTTACCATAACAACGTATTCTCATACATCAACGGTTCCGATGATATCTTTTATTCGTTTTCCTTCGAATGTCCAGCAACACGTGTCAATTTCCGCTCGTTACATGTATACAGTCTTTTCAGAAACAACTTTTTCAGGTTTAGGCAACAAAATGACTTAGTTAGGTTTAGGCAAAGATCATGGATTGGCTTAAAATAACTCCAAAAGTGGCGTTACTTAATTTATGTATCTTACGTGACAAATAAATCAACGTTGACTTCTGGTTTCACACGGGGCATTAACGACGGTCTCTTGGGTTAAAGTCCGGTATTTTTGGACCCACCCATCCACTCTGACCTCGTCCCTACGAAGCGTTCACCACTCTTTATATTTCCCGGTTCACAAATACGTTAATCACACACAAATTGATTTTGTGGGATATACACAAATTACAGGGCATTACTTTTCGTAGGAATAGCTACGAACAGTGTGTGAGACCAGCTTGACCATGATAGCACTACTTTAGGAGTAACAGAAGTCAGACGGCGGCTGGCGGTACAACGGTTTCTCAAGCGTGTCGGACAACTACGGTGGCCTTCAGGTAACGTCTAGCTCTCGCTAGAGCCAGTGTTTGGTTTGTCCGTTCTCAATATTCTTAGTTTCAGATGATTATACACTAATGAAAACATAGTTATGTATATTATATTCCATTTCTGCTAATAGATCCCTCTGATTGTTACACACTTTTCCTTTAAGTGGGACATGTACAGGTCCAAATGTATCGCCTACAAACTCCCCAGACTTCCGTACAGTGGAAGACGGCCATTTTACAGTAGCTCGGAGATGAACCACACCCGTCCTGCTGCCATAAAAATATCAGGCCAACAGCTCCCATCATGTGACACGCATTTCCTTGTTTTCTTTCTTCTTCAAAGAGAAAAATACAGTAAATTGAGGAAACAACAGAGAGGAAGAGGGACCAGAGAGACTAGAGTTGGCCCCAGGAACAGTTTCATTTAATGGAGCCGTGTTTTATTTTCGAGGAAATGAGGATCAACGTGCTTTTGATGCAGCATTTGTGAAATGCCCCACATAGGAAAAAATAACACTGACAAAGCACAGGAGCCTTGCCGGTAAACCCCTAAATGGTTTCAATGTTATGTTTGGGCTCGGATGTTTTGAGACCCAGTGATTAGCCTTTAAATCAATGGGCAGCATTGTTGTCGCCACACACACACACACACACACACACACGCACACACACACAGGCTCTCATACATAATGCATCTGAATTTAAAAGTCCCGTATTTGAGAGAGCCTTCATGTCTGTGCTGTACTGTAATGAAATAATCCGTCTTATTTTGACAGCAGAAATCTAACAAAAAAAATGTGCTTTTTTTCGCCAGTCTCCTTGGCTGCTGCGTAGCTGCTCCTATTAATGTTAGAGAGGAATAAGTGCCCCTAGAGAGCCTTTAAACATTAGCTGTGTTCATTCATCTCCCACCGTTCTCCCTCCCTGTCACGCAGATTGATGGCCGATCCCGAGCCTTCTACGTCGCCAAAGAGCTCGTGGACTCGGAGAGACTGTGAGTATCTGCGTGGATTTCCCCATTTGCACACTTTCCCCTTCATGTCATCACACACAAACACGCTGCATCCAAATCTTTGTCTTTTAGTCGCCCTGTATCTACTCTCCTTTTCCTTCCAACTCTCTCGCTCCTGAGCTAATCCATCGTGCATGCAGAGTAACTGACAGCCAATTACACAAGTGTCTTGTGTAACGTATTAAACACACCAGCCTTGCCCTTGCCCTGCTACACACTTAACCATTCTTCTGATGTAGTTTTCCCATCATGCATAATTTAGTTAATTTAATGAGTCTTGTAGAAAGATTAACATAGTTGTGTAGAAGGTTGTAATTTCTTTTTCAGAGTTTAATTATTAAATCTTGTGTTTCTTGTTTTCCAGACACGTCAGCGCCCTCAAGTACCTTCAAGAGGTAAGAAAAAGCTTCCACATAAGTGTGTGACATTGGTTTTAAATGTCTCCTGATTATAAAACTTTCTTGAAAACCTTCTGATAACATCATATCCTGAGTGTCTGCTCCCCAGTCTCTGTCTCCGTCTTGTCCTCCTCCCCCCTCGTCGTACGGCTCTGCTCAGGTTTATCAATGTTGTTGCAGCAAGATCTGCTTCCTGGTCTTGACAAAGTTGACATGTTGCACTCTGGAGTGGTCAGTTGTAAGATGACGCAGCGCTGCGTGCACCAGGCGCTGTCGCTGATGCTGTCCTTGTATCCTTACTCAACTGATATGTGTACAACTCAGCTGGCAATCTGCCACCTAAAGGTCACTAAGAGGCCGTTGGGGCCTTTTTATAGTGGTTGTATTGGGTGTATGATATGAGCAGGTCGGCCATAAAATGGAGACTTTTCCCCTTATGAGTAACGAGTGTAGTTAAAGGTGCTAAATTTGATATCCAGAGCATTAATATAGCAGCAAACAACTATTATCTATGTAAAGATATCGAGGAGTAATGTCTACCTGAGCAGAGAATGAAGTTACTCTCCCTCTGTGTGTGTTGTAATCTTAGTTTCTCCATGCTGTGTTGATATAGCCGGGCTGGCTGTGTGTTCTTTTAGTGCATGTTTGTGCATGTGAGCGTGCCCCTCTGGCTAGCTCACGGCCGCCGCTCTGCACTGTTCTAATACGGCGGTTACAGCTGATAACGCCATCGGTTGTTGTCACGGAAGCGAAGCCCCCACCCTCCCGTCCTCCCACCAACCCCAACTCAACAAATACCGCCCTCGGCATCGGAGACTGACGCGCGGGGTACCTCACTTGCGTTACTTTTGGACGGAGCAGGGACAGCGTGTCAGTATAAGATTGTCACATGCATCGTGTAATTTCAAAATAAACTTCCGTTTTCACAGGAAGTTAGGTTTAAGCAACACAACCACTTAGTTAGGGTTAGGAAACGGTTGTGGTTGACGTTAACTTCACTAATGCCTCTGACGATACTGATGAGTCACGTGACTAAAGACTGACATGACAAAATAAGTCAACGTTACTTTTAGTTTCACACGTGACACGAACACCGGTCTCCTGGTTTGAACAATACACCTCCACTCCCGCCCGCCCTGAGTGGACTCACGCTATTAATACTACGTCATTTGCTCCGACCGTTGAATAACGCTGCAGGTGGGTTAACATTGGAGTTAGTTGAAAGCCCGGTTCCAAACATACAGTTGCTAAAGGGTGCCTCTGTGTGTCGGTCTCCGATGCCAAGGGGCGCTTACCAAACAGCGAGATTTGACGAGATGGGAGTGAGAATGGGATGGTTATCTCTGTCAGCAATTTCACCGTTGTTAGCGCAGTTAGCACCATTAGCCGTGACCATGTTGAGAGCCGTTGAGAAGCAATAGAAATGCCTCTCAATTCCTCCCAATCCTTTATTTAGCACCTTTAATGCAGGACATAGGTTTTAAAGGTGAGCTGTGGTGAACCTCTCGAGATCAGCAATGCATCAATGCATGCCAACTGTTGTCATCTATTTCCATCATTTCTCACTCACTGCCTGTCAAAACAACCACATCCCCGCAGAGTTCAGAACAAAGAAGGATATTTACCAAAAAATACAACACTGAAACAGTTCAAACAATTATTTCATTGTAATCAAAAAGGAAGGTCGTACAGGAGAGGTCAGATGGGCAACACCTCTTAAAGAATGGTGTGGAAGAATTGCTATTAAGGTGATGGTTGCCAGTACAAATCTGACAGGTAGAGTCATTGAATGTGGAGAAGCCCATCAGTCAGCCTGTACCTTATAACCTTGGAGGAGGTCATAACCTGAATGTCTTGTGCGTGCCACCTCACTGTGATTTATGAACGCCTGATGTGGGTACAAAAGCAACTGCTTTGTGTGATGTGTAATTTGATGCCATTAAACAGCAAGTAATGCAAATATTATACAATGGACGCCTCTTATAATCATAAATCTGCAATCTCATCATGACGCTCAATTATACTAATTATCTGCTGCATGGCAACGCAGAGACAGAAACACACGCTGCAAGTCAATATGGGCATCAGTGGCGAGTCAGAAGGGACATTTTGACAGTGTAGCCTGAACCATTAAATATATTTTTCAGTGTTTGAAAGATACTGAGCAACCTTAGCTTGCGCTCCTCTTCGGTGTTACTACCTAATTGGATCTTTTCGCCACCTTTCAAAGGTGACATTGCGGTCTTTTTCATCATGCTGTTGCATAATGCATATAGGTGCAGTGTTAAGGATCTTGTTACTGTATTCTTCAAACTTCAAATGTGTCGAGGTATTAGTTACTGTTTGATGCAGACTGATGTCATAATTAGCATGAATTCAGCTGGGAAACACTCCAGCGGCGCAACATTTTGGGGGAGGAAAAAAGCAGGAGCAGCGTTAAGTGAGAGGCACACATGAGCTATTGTTCCATTGTTTGATAAGGAATAACAAGAATACAAAGAATTTCCAGACCCTGTCTCCACATAGGAAGGGAGGCCGTGCTCCTCTTCTGAAGGACTTTCCCTACAACAGCTTCAACACATGAGGCTCAGACTTATTATTTTTTCTCGTTTGTAGCCCGTGACCTCTGAACAGATTCTCCGTTGCTGAGTTATGACCGAGCATGACTGGCTGCTCAACCAACTGCTTAACGCCGCTTCTTGACCTGCCTTACGTGAGGGAAATAGGGATAAGGTGGAGAGAGTAAAGCTCCTCTCATTCATGGATCTGAGTGTGTGTTTGTGTGTGTGTAACCTGGGAGACAGAGTCAACCAGAGCAGTTAAAGTAGCTGTTCTTCTCACCGGCAGATGTGATGAATGTTAACTCATACGCGATCGATTGTGCATGATGAACGGCGTGTTCTGAAGCGCCCGGTGTCACCACATTATCTCGCGGCCGACTGGGACGACTCTATTTGTTTTATGTCTGTGCTTTACTCAGAACTGCAGTGGATGGGCTCCAGACATGTATCCCTGACAGACACACTGAGGATTTATATATGACGTTAGTTTGTTGGACAGCTTGGCCCACAGAGAAAACTGAGCATGTTGACACCTCCTGTCGATTCACCTACTTTCATCTATTCCTTGTCTTCATTTGCTGCTGTGGAAATGTTAGACTCTTTTTAGGGATACTCAAGCACACCTTAATTTCATCGCAGCACCCTAAAAGATACTAGAAAAACCTAAGGAATCCATTGGTACCAACCGTGTCATGCTAGCTTGTCAGGAAGGAGGCTAAATAATGCTGCAAATTTAGGCTAAATTTTGATGAGGGAAAACTGGCCTGGCTGTTTTCAAAGGGGTCCCTTGACCTCTGACCTCAAGATATGTGAATAAAAATGGGTTCTATGAGTACCCACGAGTCTCCTCTCTACAGACATGCCCATTTTATGATAATCACATGCAGTTTGGGGCAAAAACCATGCTGTTTTTTGCAACTCCGAAATTGCTGCAACAACTTATGAGACATAGTCCTTTCACAATTTATCTTAAATAATTCATTCATTCATGTTTATTTCTGATTCATGACTACAACAACTTGCAGTGCTGAGTTGCATCTCAAATTACTCTTCAGGTTCCCAGCTTTCAGATGACGTACACCACTTCTATGTGATATCTACTGTTGACCTGCTATCTCCCCCTAAAGACCCCCTGTACCTCCCTAAAAAAGACAAAAACGGGTCCAAATGGGTCTCTTGGGTTCATTATTAGGCCTATTATTATTATTATTCATATTGTTATTATTTTCTGAAATCATTTTTTGATGTAGTGAACTTGTCTGCCAGAGACAGGGGACAAACTCTTACAGGTTCAAAGGGCTTTATTTAAACAGATTTAATATCCAAGTCATGATGTTAAACACTCTGGTACAGTAGGTGGCGGCCCGCACATTTAACGTTGGTAGTCTGCCAGTATAAACCAAAGGAGATGAAGAAGTAGGTAGTGATTTTCATGATGGCGCAGATTAAAAACGCATGTAAGCTGAAACGTTAGCAAATAAAATTGCTGAATGTTCTGACAGAAAACGTAACAACGTTACAAACGTTAACATAACATTAAATGAGAGAAGTTTATCTACAGGAGGATACATTTTTTAAAGCAATACAGAATGACTGAGAGCTTTACTACATTATATTCCGTTATATTTTTGTTAATATTTTGAAATTGTCACCTGGCGCCTGAATTTTGCGTTTTCCTTTACATAAATAAAGACATTTCCATCATAACGTGATGCAGAAAGAGCATCAATTTGTGCATAAAATTCACCAGAATGCAGGAAATTAAGTTTCTGATGCTCAAAATATCCCAGGGGAACGACGCCCAGACCCCCTGATTAATATGCGTCACCTCCAATATTGAAAAAATCTACACACTTGTCTGAGCATGTTACGTTCTCATTAGGAGCTGAGCCCTCCCAGAGATCCCATCCTGAGTAGATAAATAACCTCTCTCCTGGTTTTCCAACTCCCATGTGCCATAACTCCTCATGTTAGTCCTCTTAGTCTCTGACACCGCAGCTATTACTGCCTGTTGCGTATGTTTTATGAGTGCTGAATGGACTTCAGTGGACCTGAATTCATTGTATATCGGCGAGTTTTTTGGCTCTTGTCTACAGAGAAATGAAAAAGTGGTGACTATGTACAAAACGGCATTGTGTCATTGAGCACCAAGGTCTTTATGCAACAACACCTGGTGTGTAACTCTTGTGCGAGTAGCGCCGCCTTTCCTGAATGCCTGGACGGAGCCCAAAGTGGCGGGGAGGAGGCACTGAGGTGATTTGAAGGGAGGGTGGCAGGAAGGATGTTTAGGAGGATCTGACCTTCCTTCCTTCCATTTTTCTTTTCATTCCTCATTCCTCTATGCCTTTCATGTCTCCTGCTCTCCCTCACTTCCTCCTTGCCTCCTAACAACCACTTCCTCCATTCCTCTCTCTTTCTACCCCACATTTTTGCCTCATTGTAAATCTCTCCTCCTTTTTCTCCCCTCTCCTGTGCAGGACTTTAGGTCCGCGGTGACGGAGGAGGCGACGGCGGGTGAGGAGGACGAGCCTGTGCTGGAGGAGCAGAGGTTAGGAGAGATACTGGGCGTGCTCCCCCAGGTCTACACCCTCCACAGCAGCATCCTCACCGAACTGGAGGAACGCATTAGTCAGTGGTAAGAAACACAGCTGGTTGGATGTAGAGTAAAGAGGCTTCATTCGTTCTCCACTGAGGGCACAATAACTACTCTGCTTTAAAATGCACAGCTGGATGATATAATACTTTGAGAGGTCATTCTTCCACTGCACTGAAGTGCTTTAGAGTTGGAGTTTTTGATATTAATATAGTCTTAAAGCATTGGTGGTGTACTTTTCTTATTCTTAAAGGTACAGGGTGTAGGATTTTGCGTGCATCTAGTGGTTGGGTTGCAGATTGCAACCAGCTGAGTACCCCTCCGCTCACTCCTCTCTTTCCAAGACTGCGGTAACGTGAGCCAGCGAGTGCAAAACTGTGGTAACGCCGTTAGTCTCGCTCAGAGTCCATCCTTACTATAATAACACTACTTTAAGAGCAACGGAAGTCAGACGGCAGCTGGCGATACCACGGTTTTGCACTCTGCGGCTCACGTTGCCGCAGTTTCACAAGCGTGTCGGAGAACTAACGTAGGTAACATAACACGAAAGGCTCTCTCTAAAGCCAGCGTTTGTTTTTTTTCGTTCTGGGCTACTGTAGAAACATGGCGGACTCCGTGAAGAGGACCCGCTCCCTATGTAGATATGAAGGGCTCATTCTAAGCTAACGAAAACACAATGACTCTTAGTTTCAGTTGATGAAACACAAATGAAAACATAGTTATGAATATTATATTCCATTTCTGCTAATAGATCCCCCGAAATGTGACATACTGTTCCTTTAACTCTTTGCTGATTTTAAGTTTTTCTTGCAGAAAGAAGTTTGAGTTAGATTCAAAATTCTCTTCCACTCTCATGTCCTGGCTCGCTTAGCTTAGCATAAAGACTGGGAGCAGGGGGAAACACATACAGTAACCTGGCTCTTGCCAAAGGTAAAAAAAAGTCCTAGCAGCTTCTCTGGCGGCTGCTGATTGTATCTAATAAATGGACAGATTTGAGAGGTATCGATCTTCTCATCCAACTCTCGGCAAGAAAGCAAATAAGCGTATTTTCCCAAATGTCAAACTATTCCTTTAAACCAAAACATCAATGGCGGTGCTTTAGTATAAGACTCTCAGCTATAACTTCTTTCCAGACTCAACAGTTTTAAGATGATAATCCCTAAAGAGACCATAATGTAGTGCAGTCACAATTAATGTAGCATTTTTTCAACTGAAAGCAAAATGTTTACATCTGTTTGTTGAAGGTTGTCAAACATCATTATGGAAAATGTAGGAAATCAGTAACTGAGGGAGAAGTAGGTAGGTTGAGGGAACAAAAACATAAGTTACAGATTCTTGGACTGCTCATCATATACTTTGAATTTTTGCATTGATTTAATTCACAAACATTTACTGTGCATGAAATACCTAAAGATACTTAATCTCCGATGTTCCTCTCTGTGTAGGGAGGAGAGCCAAAGGGTGGTAGATGTCATCCTGTCACGTCGGGAGGACTTTGGGGTGTTTGACACCTTCATCTCAGAGTATGACCGCAGCATGTCCTTACTGGAGGAGAGCTGCAGGGACAACCACGCCTTCGCCAACGTCGTCAAGAAATTTGAGGTAAAACACTGAACAAAGGAAGCTCTTGATTGTGTCTCCTGCCAACCTTGGTGTCTACTCCCATTTTTTTGTGTTAGGAGAACTGTGAGAAGTGTTTTGACAGTCACGTATTCAAATCTCGGGTTCAGTTTCTGTTTGTGGAGGGAAAGTGAAGCCTTGTGTGTGTTTCCAGGGAGCAGAGATCGAACCTGGTATTTCCCCTGGCGCTCACTCTGCGGCTCTCGACTTAGATTTTGTCACCCAGCTTCCGCGGGGAGATAATGGCCTTTCTTAAACCCCCCTCTATCCCGCTCCTCTTCACGGGGCTGACCTTTCCACTGTCATGCTCGCATATTTTATACCCACTCAACACCAAATACTCAGTCTTTGTCCAGCATGGATCTCTTCATCCTTTTTACTCCCTGGAGAGCAGGGAAGTGGGATTTGGGTGACGGGATCAAAACTCATAAAAAAAAGCTCATGCTTAAGCCGTCGCAGTCGTCCACAGATTGTGTGTCTGGCTCACATAAGCAACACTTTATAATCATGTTGAATATGAATGGGTATAGTCCGAGCTGGTGACTATGCAATTAACTATTTTTTTGCCTCCACGCCGTGACCGTCTGTATGTACGTACGTCCGGACCATTCTTGTGAATGTGATATCTCAGGAATGCCTTGAGTGAATTTCTTCAAATTTGGCACAAATGTCTGCCTGGATTCAAGGATGAACTGATCAGATTTTGGTGGTCAAAGTTTCAAAGGTCAAGGTAGCTGTGTCCTCACGTCTACCCCATTCTTGTGAACGCGTTATTCCTCAGGAACGCCTTGAGGGAATTTCTTCAAATTTGGCACAAACATCCACTGAAGGCCGGCCCACACTAGAAGATATTTAAAATCTTAACAGATTTTGAAAATGTGAGAAACCCCACACATAACGACATGTTATGATAAATTTAACAGTTTTGTTCCTATAGTGTGTGAAGAGCAGTGATTTGGCCAAAACAGCACAACCACACACTAACAGATTCCGTTCATGAACAACAAGAGTCCTGACTCAAAAACAACAGAAATCTTGCAAAATATCTCGCTATCAGAACGTGATTTTAGTTTTAAACAAACATGGTGGACGACAGCGATGTTGTTGCCACAAATCAAAAAGTTGGTCCTCCATTTCTGAGGTTCATGCATTAGCTCATGCATTAACCGCGGCTGGCATGATGGCGGTGGTCATGGTGCGTCATCAGCTGTCCTCGGGGTTCCCCACACACAACAGGATATCTGATCGTAAATATTGAACATGTTTAATATTTGCGATTTGAAACCGGTGCGGCCAGGATGGACTTCCGAGCAGATCGCGGGATGTAAAATTCACTCTTAACATACCTCACACCACAGGAATATCTGGAAAGATAATCTCTAGAACCATCAAAACATCAGGGCTTTGCTGGCGATTGTCCGGAGGGGGAATCTCAAAATCAGCTTGACTCTCGTGTAGTGTGTGCCCGGCATTAGACTCAAGAATGAACTGATTATAATATAATTTTGTTGGTCAAAGGTCAAGGTCACTGTGACCTCACAAAACACATTTTTGGCCATAACTTCATAATTCATTTGTTAATTATGCCAATTTCACACAAATGTCTAACAGGATAAAATGATAGTGATGACATTTTGGACTGACGTGGATGTAAACTGCAACTTGACTGGATGGCGGAGGTATAAAACCGCGAGGTGGTAATTCTAGTTAACTAAAAGACAGGATATTAAGAGAGCCTATAGATAAGACCACAGAGATACAGCAATAGATTTCTCATTTCCATGCGGCGGTGTCCTGGTCTATAGAATTGATTCCCGATTTACAGAGTTTAAACCCGCCGTGTATAGCAGCACACAGGTCACCCTGAGTAAGAAAACAGACCAAAGTAAAGCCTTTCCCAGGCTTCTGTTTATGTTAAACTTCTGTGTTTCACAAAGCTTTGCACCTTTCTCCTCTAATGTACGCATTACCAGTTCCATGCTGTAGTCTGATTCACCGTGAGCGGCTGACACAATGGTTCCAGGCGTTTCAGGTTTGATAAGATAAGCGAACGGACAAGGCACCAACTGTCTCCGCTCATGAATATTCAGAAGCAGCTGCCCCTTCTCAGCAAAACTTTGGCTCTGCCAGGCTTTAGTGGAGCTAATGTACAGAGGAGGGAGTGGAGGTGAGAGATGAAGAGACCATCACAATGACCTTTAGTATCTCACACACACCTGGTCCAAGTCAGCTAATAATTTAGCCCTTGATAACCTTGATTGTTCGTTTTAGCCTCATGAAGTTTGTCCCTTTTCTCACATCATAAACCACTAATTGCTATCTGGACTCGCCATAAAATGATTGATTTGAAAAGGATACATGTATGAAAGGATATCATCTTATCTAAGGACACAAGTCGATCTTTTCTCTGCAGAAAGGTTGAATAGAGTGCTGCAGGGATGACGTATTTTTGTAGACCAACGAGGAAGTTAGCATCGCCCTGGTTCCCTCGACAAAAAGCCAATAGGATTTTTCCATTTATTTTTGGGTTATTGCAGAAAATAAGCTCTGTGGAAAACCAGCACATTCTCATTCCCATGGCATCAAATACCAACGCTTCGTCACAGCCGTCGGCGTTAGATACCGACGCACACAGCACCCTTTAGCGTTGGTTTTCTATTAACTACAATGTAAACCCATCCGCGTCAATATGGTCAATAACGGGAGTGTGGTGAGCTTTAAGAGCGAAAAGTCACACACCGGGCAGGCGGTAGGGGAGGTGGATGGGTCCAACAAACAGAAGGATCATAAAAGTTTGTTTGCCCAACGCGTTCTCATCCCTACTCGTCATATACTAACGTTTTGTCAGACCCCTCGACGTCACTCTTTTCGGTCGCAGTAAACACGTGCTTAATGTTGTGAAGTAAACAAAAACACATGCTTAGGTTCAGGCAATAAAAACACTATAGTTAGGTTTAGGAAAAAACAACATGGTTGGTCTTAAAACTACTATGTTTTTACAGTGAAAATGACACAGCTCTGTTCACGTTGTGAACACGGGACATGAACGAACAGGTGATTGTAACGTGATGCATGGGACATGAACAGCGGTCTCCTGGATGAAAGCCTGTATATGTTTTGTTTAGTAAGATAATCTCCACAAATGAACACCACTTTTATGAATTTTGAAGCGTGAATGCAATCACCAGAAATAAAAAGCTAACGTTGGGCTATAAACAAACTACACCACGGTCGCATGAACGAGAGTATAAACACAACGAGGCCGCAAAGGCGGACGAGTCGGCATGATGACGTTTAGTAGTCTCATTTAGCCACTCGTTAGCAACCGCCATTTTTAAAGACACATAAAGGCTTAAAAATTCAAGATTTTACTGACGTATTTTATATCGTAGAACAAAATGAGTTAACCACAGACCTTATTTCAGGCATCTAACTAAAAAAATATTCAAAAAACCCATTGACTTCCAGACGAGGGAACCGAAAGTGATTCATTCCTGCACCACTCTTTAAAAATCATGTTGTGTTTTTTTGTCCTACTCCTCATTTGTGTCCATTTAAAGACTGTGATTCATCTCACTCTTCTAAAGTTAACACCCAGAGGCATATTCAATAACTTTTTTATCAGTCCACTGGCAGATTCACCACACCTGCCACCGTATATATACACACTGCATATTGTATTTATGTTTCCCATATTGCATATATAGCTGAGGTTTGTGTCCTCCCCGCCCTCCCACACCAGGGCATTGTGAGTGTGTTTGTGTGATGGATGCTGCGTTGAATCGGAGCACTGTCTTGGGAATTGCAAGGTGTGTGTGACCCCGCTGTAATGAGGG
>CAKAOH010041688.1:0-12634 GCA_916701665.1 Sebastiscus tertius | reverse complement strand
AGTTATAGAGTTATAGAGTTATAGATATAGACGTATAGAGTTATGGATAGAGAGTTATAGAGTTATTGATATAGAGTTGTAGAGTAATAAAAAGTTATCGAGTTATAGTTATAGAGTTATAGATTTAGAGTTATAGAGTTATAGTTAGAGTTATAGAGTTATAGATATAGAGTTATAGAGTTATAGTTATAGAGTTGTAGAGTAATAAAAAGTTATCGAGTTATAGTTATCGAGTTATAGATTTAGAGTTATAGAGTTATAGTTATAGAGTTATAGATATAGAGTTGTAGAGTTATAGATAAAGAGTTATGGAGTTATAGTTACTAAGGCTACATGTGGACGTCTTCCTGCCTTCTTCTTCTCTACACTTCTGTCTGTATGTTGAGGATTTGTATCATCTCCTTCCTCATCCTCTGTCTGTCTCATGTCCCCTCTGTTCTACTGTCTCCTGTCCTTCCTCATCCTCTCTGTCTGTCTCATGTCCCCTCTCTTCTACTGTTTCCTGTCCTTCCTCATCCTCTCTGTCTCTCTCATGTCCCCTCTGTTCTACTGTCTCCTGCCCTTCCTCATCTTCTCTGTCTGTCTCATGTCCATGTCCCCTCTCTTCTACTGTCCCCTGTCCTTCCTCATCCTCTCTGTCTGTCTCATGTCCCCTATGTTCTACTGTCTCCTGTCCTTCCTCATCCTCTCTGTCTCTCTCATGTCCCCTCTGTTCTACTGTCTCCTGTCCTTCCTCATCCTCTCTGTCTCTCTCATGTCCATGTCCCCTCTGTTCTACTGTTTCCTCTCCTTCCTCATCCTCTCTGTCTGTCTCATATCCATGTCCCCTCTGTTCTACTGTCTCCTGCCCTTCCTCATCCTCTCTGTCTGTCTCATGTCCATGTCCCCTCTCTCCCACTGTCTCCTGCAGCTCACAGAGAGACCTCAGAAGGCTGTCGCAGCTGTCTGGAGTGTTCCCGTGACAACGGCTGCGTGCGTTGCCCCGAGCGACTCTTCCTGTTCCTGCAGAGGGAGGGGATGTCTCACCATGGAACGTGTCTCCACGCCTGTCCCGCTGGACACTACGGACAGAGAGGAAAGGACATCAACCGCTGCATGAGTACGTCTTTACAACATCTCTGAGACTAAAGAGATACCTGCCGCTCTTCTCTCTGTTGTGGTTGACGGATACGGAACAGATATGTCACGTTACTCAGACTACCACAATAAAAGCGGTAACTTCCTTCCACCTCCACATAGACTCAAATGAAGCAAATATTTTGATTCTGGCATTAAAACATTTATTTCTAAATCATTATTTCATGTCATGGTTCATTTGATAGGGACCAATACAATGTACATAGTGTAGTGCTTATAGCGGATGCTAATTTGCAACACCTGTCCCTAGAAGGGCTTTTTGCGAAAATAAGAGATTAAAACAGGAATGAATACAGGAAAAAGAAATAAATACAATAAAGCACACTTTTAAAAACATTACATTTAAAAACTAGACATGAGTACAGGTTTGTCGCTGAATTAAACAGGATTTGGTTGCTCTCTTAAAAGTGGTAAAGTTTGCAGCAAATTTTAAGTGATCAGGTAGCGCGTTCCAAGACTTCGCTCCTTTCACAGAAAAAGCTGTCCGAGCAGAAGATGTTTTGCAGAATTTAACTTTACAATTACCACCTGAAGCTGCTCTGGTGGATCTGCTAAAAAAAAATCACGATACATATTGTAGGTGAATGGATTTTTTTCCAGAAAATATATGAGCCAGAAAAAACAGTGAAGGACTGAAGTTGTTACCTGAGAGGACATTGCTGTTGTCTCATTCACTAACAAACCTATTTGACTCAAGAGATGCACCTGCAAACTAACTCATCATTACTGTCACTCTTGTACAACGTATCAGGGCCACATTGAGGGAAAAAAAATCTGAGATTTCGAGAATGAAGTGATAATATTACGAGAAAAAAAGTTGTAATTTAATGAGAATAAGGTCTTACTATTTCAAGAAAAAAAAGTCTGAATATTCCGAGAATAAATACATACCTCTACAAGAATAAAAGTCAGAATATTACGAGAATAAAATCATAACTTTACGAGAAAAAAAGTAATTTCCTCCTCCACAAAAGAGTCAGTTCCTCCATCAGGTCAGTGTTGCTCTTTCTTCAGAATAAATTCAGTTTCTTTCACAATCTCTTCCAGGTCCTCATACTGATGATGATGTGGTGCTGATGAGCCAAAAGATGAATTAATTGGTTATTTGTGAAACCTAAACTAAAGTATAACTTCACAAGAAGCTCCACGTTCCTCCTTTTCACCTCACATCACCTTCATCCTTTTTTTTCTCGTAAACCTATGGCTTTATTCTCGAAATCTCAGATTTATTTTTTTTCCTCACTGTGCCCTGATGATGATGATGATGTGTGGTGCTTATTTGTGTCTGTCCTGTCCTGCTGGGTGAGAAGGCTGACGATGATGCGTAGTGATTCTTTGTGTCTGTCCTGCTGGGTGAGGAGGCTGATGATGATGCGTGGTGCTTCTTTGTGTCTGTCCTGCTGGGCGATGAGGCTGATGATGATGTGTGGTGCTTCTTTGTGTCCTGCTGGGTGAGGAGGCTGGTGATAATGTATGGTGCTTCTTTGTGTCTGTCCTGCTGGGTGAGGAGGCTGATGACGATGTGTGGTGCTTCTTTGTGTCTGTCCTGCTGGGTGAGGCGGCTGGTGATGGTTTGTGGTGCTTGTTTGTTTCCTACTGGGTGAGGAGGCTGATGATGATATGTGGTGCTTCTTTGTGTCCTGTCCTGTCCTGCTGGGTGAGGATGTTGATGATGATGTGTGGTGCTTTTTTGTGTCATGTCCTGCTGGGTGAGGAAGCCGGTGATGATGTGTGGTGCTTCTTTGTGTCCTGCTGCGTGAGGAGGCTGGTGATGATGTGTGGTGCTTCTTTGTGTCCTGCTGGGTGAGGAGGCTGGTGATGATGTGTGGTGCTCTCTCTCCTCTCAGAGTGTCGCTCTCTGGACTGTGAGCACTGTTTCAGCCGGGACTTCTGCACCAAGTGTAAGCCCGGCTTCCAGCTGTACAAAGGCAAGTGTCTGACCCGCTGCCCAGCAGGAACCTTCGCCCACCAGACAGACTGCCTTGGTGAGTCAACACCTAAAACCAGTACAAGTAATCTGAGCCTCCTCACAGAGCAACACAGGGATACATCTGGTCATATTCTGGAGGTATGGTGAGTGTATCACAGCCTGATATCTCTTCTATCGTTAAAACACATCACTGAGCCTCACAGTTGTTCCTTCATCACCATCAACACACACACATGAGGATAATGTACAGCAAACGGGTCATTGTTGTGAAATAAAACCCAACCCTAAAGGGGTTTATTTCACAACAATGACCTGCTAGCTGTACATTGTCCCGCTTATTACACGGCTACTTACTTAAGAAATCAATACTGCAGCATGTAGACACCTTCTCCAGGTTTCTGATCATTGTTTGTCACTGTGTGCAGATGCATCCTAAACATGGTGGTAGTTAGCAAAACCAAAACTGATGATTATGATAGATGATGTAATGGTGCTGAAAGACGGATGAAGAGGTAGAGTCCCGACAGTGGACCCTATGGGATCTTATTTCAGAAAAAAATCAACGGACAAACAGAAATATTTTTGTTGATCCTGTTTGAGTGCTCCATGAATCACAGAGATGATGTCTGAACATTTAAAAGATCATTTATCAAGTCCATAAAGTCTCAGTTTATAGTAAAACTGTTGAAGTATCAGACTGTGAAAATACGTCATTAGAAAGACAACACAGCAAACAGTGTGGTAGTGACGTCTCTCTCTCTCTGAAGGTATCATATCTGTGTGTTTCCTACTAGGATGAACTCACACCAGAAACACGTCTGACTTTCTCTTCCTGACTGATAAAAAGACCAGAAGTCATTGATAAAACACATCAGGAGTCACTGATAGAACACATCAGGAGTCACTGATAGAACACATCAGGAGTCACTGATAAAATACATCAGCTCAGATAACGGTTCATCTGGGACTGGAACATGGCTTAGTTAGCTAGTTTGTGGTGGTGACATGGAACATAGCTAAGTTAGCTAGCTAGCTAATGTTGCTAACATGGAACATATCTAAGTTAGCTAGCAAGCTAGTGTTAGTGACGTCGCACATAGCTGAGTTAGCTAGCTAGCTAGTGTTGGTGACATGGAACAAAGCTAAGTTAGCTAGCTAGCTAATGTTGCTAACATGGAACATATCTAAGTTAGCTAGCAAGCTAGTGTTAGTGACGTCGCACATAGCTGAGTTAGCTAGCTAGCTAGTGTTGGTGACATGGAACAAAGCTAAGTTAGCTAGCTAGCTAATGTTGCTAACATGGAACATATCTAAGTTAGCTAGCAAGCTAGTGTTAGTGACGTCGCACATAGCTGAGTTAGCTAGCTAGCTAGTGTTGGTGACATGGAACAAAGCTAAGTTAGCTAGCTAGCTAATGTTGCTAACATGGAACATATCTAAGTTAGCTAGCAAGCTAGTGTTAGTGACGTCGCACATAGCTGAGTTAGCTAGCTAGCTAGTGTTGGTGACATGGAACAAAGCTAAGTTAGCTAGCTAGCTAATGTTGCTAACATGGAACATATCTAAGTTAGCTAGCAAGCTAGTGTTAGTGACGTCGCACATAGCTGAGTTAGCTAGCTAGCTAGTGTTGGTGACATGGAACAAAGCTAAGTTAGCTAGCTAGCTAATGTTGCTAACATGGAACATATCTAAGTTAGCTAGCAAGCTAGTGTTAGTGACGTCGCACATAGCTGAGTTAGCTAGCTAGCTAGTGTTGGTGACATGGAACAAAGCTAAGTTAGCTAGCTAGCTAATGTTGCTAACATGGAACATATCTAAGTTAGCTAGCAAGCTAGTGTTAGTGACGTCGCACATAGCTGAGTTAGCTAGCTAGCTAGTGTTGGTGACATGGAACAAAGCTAAGTTAGCTAGCTAGCTAATGTTGCTAACATGGAACATATCTAAGTTAGCTAGCAAGCTAGTGTTAGTGACGTCGCACATAGCTGAGTTAGCTAGCTAGCTAGTGTTGGTGACATGGAACAAAGCTAAGTTAGCTAACTAGCTAGTGTTGGTGACGTGATACATAGTTAAGTTAGCTAGCTAGCTATTGTTGTTGACATGGAACATAACTATGTTAGCTAGCTAGCTAGTGTTGGTGACGTGGAAAATAGCTTAGTTAGCTAGTTTGTGGTCGTGACGTGGAACGTAGCTGAGTTAGCTAGCTTGTGTTGGTGACGTGGAACATTGCTGAGTTAACTAACTTGCTAGTGTTGGTGACGTGGAACATGACTTTGTTGGCTAGCAAGCTAGTGTTGGTGATGTGGAAATTAGCTAATTTAGCTAGCTAGCTAGTGTTGGTGACCTGGAACATGGCTAAAGTAGCTAACTAGCTAGTGTTACTGACGTGGAACATAGCTAAGTTAGCTAGCTAGCTAGTGTTAATGATGTGGAACATAGCTAAGTTAGCTAGCTAGCTAGTGTTGGTGACCTGGTACATAGCTGAACTAGCTAGCTAGCTGGTGTTAGTGACGTTGAACATAGCTGAATTAGCTAGCTTGCTAGTGTTGTTGACATTTAACTAAGCTGAGTTAGCCAGCTTGCTAGTGTTGGTGACCTGGACCATAGCTAAGTTAGCTAGCTAGCTAGTGTTAGTTATGTGGAACATAGCTAAGTTAGCTAGCTAGCTAGTGTTGGTGACCTGGTACATAGCTAAGCTAGCTAGCTGGTGTTAGTGACGTCGAACATAGCTGAATTAGCTAGCTTGCTAGTGTTGTTGACATTTAGCTAAGCTGAGTTAGCCAGCTTGCTAGTGTTGGTGACCTGGACCATAGCTAAGTTAGCTAGCTAGCTAGTGTTGGTGACATTTAACATAGCTTAGTTAGCATGTTTGTGGTCGTGACATGGAACATAGCTTAGTTAGCTAGCTAGCTAGTGTTAGTGACATTTAACAAAGCTGAGTTAGCCAGCTTGCTAGTGTTGGTGACCTGGACCATAGCTAAGTTAGCTAGCTTGTTAGTGTTGGTGACATTTAACATAGCTGAGTTAGCTAGTTTGTGGTCGTGATGTGGAACATAGCTGAGTTAGCTTGCTAGTGTTGGTGACGTGGAACATTGCTGAGTTAGCTAACTAGCTAGTTTTGGTGATGTGGAACATGGCTAAGTTAGCTAGCTAGTGTTGGTGACGTGGAACATTGCTGAGTTAGTTAGCTTGCTAGTGTTGGTGACGTGGAAATTAGCTAATTTAGCTAGCTAGCTAGTGTTGGTGATGTGGAACATAGCTAAGTTAGCTAGCTAGCTAGTGTTGGTGACCTGGTACATAGCTGAGCTAGCTAGCTAGCTACAGTGTGTTCTAATCCACGTACTTCCAGAAGTACACTTCAATGTAGTGCACTTTGTGCACTCTGCACTCACTTGAGTAGTGCGTAAATTTCAACGGGGTAGGGTCGTCTCAAATCGAATACTCTGCAGCGCACTGACCGGAAATGACGATCGCAACATTTGACCGCGGCTCGCTACCCACCAAGATATCTTCTGAAAAAAATGAAAGCAGAGTGGAAATTACGTTTCCAACATCGTCGCCTACGATGTGTCCTCCTATTGGCTGAAAATGCACCGGTATGGTTACGTATTGTATTGTTTTATTCTGTTATCTACGTATGTTTGAATAGTGGTAGTGGCTCCGCCCCTTCCGCTACGTAGCCAAGATGGCGACAGTTGAGTGTGGAAAGTGTAAGTACAGAGGTACGCGGATTGGAACAACGTTGGAGGGCACGCAAGATGGCGCTCTGAGTAGTCGTATCTGGATGAGCTTCGCAAACCTAACTGTTTTTTGTTACATATAGTGCGGGAAAAACAACTATTTTAACTTGTATTTTGACTGTAATTCTACCCGACTACTTTTGGTTAACGCCATTAAACCAAAATGAAAAGCTCAGAGAAAAGAAAGGCCGATGCTAGGAGGACGCTAACTTCTGCTAACTCTGCTAGCATACCTGCTACACCTGGAGTGTGTTCCAATCCACGTACTTCCTGAAGTACACTTCAATGTAGTGCACTATGTGCACTCTGTACTTACTTGAGTAGTGTGTGTATTTCAGCGGGGTAGGATCGTCTCAAATCGAATACTCTGCGGCGCACTGACCGGAAATGACGATCGCGACATTTGACCGCGGCTCGCTACCCACCAAAATATCTGCCTGCTTTGTTGAAGAAAAAAATGAAAGCAGAGTGGAAATTACGTTTCCAACGTCGTCGCCTACGTCTAAAATGTGTCCTCCTGTTGGCTGAAAATGCACCGGTATGTTTAAGTATTTTATTGTTTCATTCTGTTATCTACGTATGTTTGAATAGTGATCGTGGTCCCGCCCCTTCCGCTACGTAGCCAAGATGGAGGCAGTTGAGTGTGGAAAGTGTCCAGCGTTCCACACTCAACGATTTGACCGTTTTGAGTACAACATCCGGGTACTTTGAGTGCACTGCATTTTGCCATACTTCCCAGTGTGAACGCATTTATGCACTCAAAATACTAAGTGTAAGTACAGAAGTACGCGGATTGGAACACACTCCTGGAGCATCCTTTACCAAAGGAAAGGAGAGAATAACATCCCACAATTCCTTGCGCCGCAGCATTTAAAGCGCCGCACCATTCAGCCGTTCCTGATAACAAAGGACATGCTGATCTTGCATATTATTACTAATTGGGATTCATGTTTAATGTGAGTGGACAGAGACGTCCATTTCGTTTCAGTTTATTTTTAACTAATTATTTATTTGGAACATGTAACAAATACCTCAGTAAAAAACAAAACAAGAATAACTAATAAAATGAACGTTAAACAATCAATTAACAAATAATCAACATAAATAAACATTATATGTCCCAAAAGAAGTTTGAAGAAGTATATTAAAGGAGATAATAAAGGAAGCATTGAAGCTCATTTCCTCAGCATTTAGAGCATTCTAACAGCTCTCATCATGGCTGCTACTAAGGTACTGAGAGGGTAATTTCATTCCGTTAGGAACCTTCCTGAGAGAAAAGGACTATTTGACTGCAGCCTCACTGTCACAGTTCAACCCCTTTGTGATCTTTAGTGACCTGCCTCGCATTGTAGATGCTGTTGTTACTGTCTGTGATGAAGTGGGTGAAGTATAAAGCCGTGGGCACACTGCCCACATGAGGCTCGCGTGGCGTCTACGTCGCGTGCAAGATGCAGGAGTCTGGTGTTCACACTAGAAACAAGTTGGCTGCATGTCAGCTACCTGTCAGCTGTGTTTCTGCTGCTGCTGTCAGTCCTTTCTTTCTACATAGAGTTTGCCTTTTAATGGCCATTTAACTTCATGATAAATATAATTTATATTTATTTTAGACAGAGAAAGGTTCAGAAACGTGTGGTAATTAGTAAATAATAGTAATAATCCACAATTAAAACTCCGTACTGTATTCATTTATGATGCTTTCCAAGTCACTGCTTGTTCCATATCAATGTCCGGCACATATTTCAGAATAAAAGCCTCGTGTTAACAAATGAAGGAATTCTGTGCAAAGAAAACCGCTTTAGGGCTTTTATCTCGAAATGAAAGCAGGAAGTGTTGATTTAAACCCTAAACTTTATCAATTTTTTGAGCTCTCAAAGTGACTGCTGTTCCACATCACTGACTGCTCATATTTCCGAATAAAAGCCTGGTGTTAACAAATGAAGGGATTCTGTTTTCTGTATAGAAAAAAACGCCTGAGGGCTTTTATTTTGAAATTAAAGCAGGAAGTGCTGATTTAAAAACAAGTTTACTTAAATTTACTTTTTTTTCCATCTCCATAACATATTCTACAGATAAACCTCGAAACTGTAGTAAAGTCTTGCTGGTATGAAGTTAATATACAGTCACTAGATCACTTTCACTGTCTGTGACATATTCTACAGATGTCTAGACATGTAAACTGTAGTAATCTTGCTGATATGATGTCCATATACTGTCAATAGATCACCTTCACTGTCTGTTGCTGCTGGGCCTATTTTACACGCAGCCGCTCGCCTCTCAGCTGCGTGTAAAATAGGCGAGCCTTCTATTCTATAAAATAGACATGCATCTCACGCGCGTCAGGTGCGTCTCATGTGGGCAGTGTGTCCACTCTAACCTGTTAACATGGACACCGAAATAAAAAACAACACGCCACGCTGCCGGCACGCGAGCCTCATGCGGGCAGCGTGTCCACCACTTAAGCGTTAGAGCTGAGCCCCAGCCAGCTGTGAACTGCAGTGCATGCATCAGTGAAGCTGATCTGAGAGCTGTAATGAACAGCACACTCTCTGGCTCTGTAGTCTCATGTGTGGATCACTTTGTGGTTTCTGTTATCTCCCATCGAGCTGATTTCAGTCTCAAATGTGACTGCTGATAAATTGCACCTGTTTTAGTAAACGACACATTGTGTCAGTGAAGACCGTGAAACAAGAAAAGAAATCTTGAACTAATTTTTAAAGACTTCCACGTGGATCAAATGATTGTTGTCAGAGAAGTGACATTATCGATGTTAACTATGTTCTTATTACATTAAACTCTGCTGACAGCTGCATGACTTATCCACGATCCGTGCTCTGTCTCTGGGACATTCACTCTTGAAATATTTAAGAGAACTAATTCCTCTCTTCGTCTGGTTCTGTGGACACGCATTTCTTTCTCTTCATCTATTTCTCTTTTTCTAATATGGAGCCAAACGTTCAATGCAACACACAATTCCCATTAAAAGTCTCCAGAGTTTATCTTCATATCTGGTTGTGCATCATCAGTAAGTGAGATCTATGGTTAAACTCGCTCATTGTCGGCGCTGCCTCTGCCATCCACCTGCACATCTGCAGCTACTGTTGCTTGCTGGCATCGTGACCACATCTGGTTCTCATGGCCATGTTAAGGTTTCATGTCTGACTGTTGGTACACACCTCAAGCAACTCCACTAAAGACTCATTGGAAATTTATCCATTTTATACCCAAATCTGACAATGATGATGATGATTACAGAGAAACATTGACCCGTCTTGGCTGAGGCTGCTGCTTTTTCCGGTGTGGACCTCGTGGAAAAAGCTGACATCACTCAATAGCAGCCGACCAGTGTGTTAGTGAGTCAGCTGGCATCTGTGGGTCTGAAATGATAGCAGTGTGGCTGCCAGCGTTCTGGAGAAAACATTAGTCTTTATAGAAGTTATTGATTTATTTTAATCATCTCAATATATGTGTGGAGGAGCACATTCAGCACACACTCCTTTTCTTAACTCCAGTTTCTCTCATTCACTTTGGCTCGATTCTTCAATGAGAAGTGTTTCAAGTCCAAATCTCTGAACAATTAGTTTGTTGTTCACAACAGATTTGATTTTCTCATTCAAGCAAACTGAGTTTTGGCACACGTGTACAATAACCATCAGCTCATGTCTGCTGATCCAAACTGATGAGTTGATTCTCAGTGAAACTGTTGTCTTCTTCACAACTTCCTTCATCATTTGAGCCGCCACATTCAAAATGATCAAATCAGTAATCAAACATTTTCAGACATACATGTATATTCCATAAATATGTATGACGAGGAGGTGCAGTTAGTTGTTTTTTAACTGAACTACTGCAGTTTTGTTCATTGTTGCAGGTTGCTGTTGTTGTTGTTTTCTCATAGATCTTATTTTGTGGCCTAATTTCTTAATTTCTCTCAAAGTTTACGACTTTACATTAAAGATTAAAATACATTTTCTGTTTACAGTACAGGTAACACATTGCTACACGGATAAATGTACTTTATATATACAGATGTGCATATCCTGTTTCTGTGTAGCTACTACAGTATTGACTTTTCCTAGTAAACTTTGACCTGCTGTTGAAATGTGAATCTGTGATACACAACAGCATTGGGCAGGACAGAAGTGACAGTCTGGTATCGTACAGTAGAAAGTCACAGATTAGTATATGAGAAACACTTCCAGGGTTGATGGTGAAAAAACAACAAAACATTTTGACCAGTACGGCTCATACCATGACAAACCAACTTCTCATTTTGGAGTCGTTGGCCAGTTTATTGACACAGTAACTGGTTTAGAAGCATGAAAGAAGTGTTGTGGGTGAGTTACTACCTATAGCAAACATGATATAGAGTTGTGATGTCCCATCAAACAGTTGTGATAATTACACTGATAGTTTAGAGAAAGTTAAGACTGTTTCAGAAAACGAGCCAAAGCGATCTAGAAAACCTGAAAGGTCCTCCAGCACTCTGAAACTGAGAGCACAAACGCATGTTACCAGTCTGTATTTAGTCAGGCAGGCATGTAAGAGTTAAAAGCACTGACCACTTTCACCTCAAAGTGCCTGAAGAACTTTTCTTTTCTTTGGATCCATCACATGTGAAACTGGTTGACTACTTGGCTGCTGCTCTGCTCTGTTCCCCAGTATCGTTCTCTCATCACGTGTGCTTTTATAGAGTAGAATTTGTTTTGTGTCTGACCTTGAGACGTCTTAATCCTCTCGTCTCTTAGAGCACTGTCTCCTGGCTCCGCTGGGACAGTGGAGCGACTGGAGCGTATGTCTCCGTGACGGCGTCACCTGCGGCTTCAGATGGGGCAAGCAGACCAGGACCCGGGGGGGCGGGCAGTCTGGGAGAATGCCTGAAGAGAAAGCAACATCGCTTTGCCCATCCCATAGCGAAACGCAGAGGTGCAGGATGAGGAAGAAGTGTCCTACAGGTGAGAAGAGGAGGAAGGAGGGAGATTACAGGTGCCAACAATAGCTGTCATTATATACTGGAGGATACACATTTAAACACAGACATCTGTGGATTCCCTGCGCTGGTCGGTCTCGTGTTGTGTGCGTGTTTATAACGTGGGAGAGATTGAACCTTATTAAAACATTCCAACATGTGCTACTCCTCGTTAATACACATTAAGACTGATGTTAACAGTTTTCCTCTCAGGAGCAGTAGAGGAGTAGAAGGGAGGTAAGCTTCCACACTGGTGGTCATTTCGATGGTTCATGGTTCCTTATTGGGGACATACAGCAGATAACATCCTGCTGTGATGTATTTCACTGTCAATGAACTTACTGACATTTTGTAACTTGAGCAACTGTTTCCAAGTAGGGCTGTCAATCAATAAAATATTTAATCGTGTTTAATTGCAAATTAATCTCACATGTTTTATCTGTTCAAAATGAACCTTCCTACCTCTTATCAACATGGGAGTGGACAAATATGCTGCTATATGCAAATGTATGTATATAATTATTATTGTAAATCAATCAACAACACAAAACAATGACATATATTGTCCAGAAACCCTCACAGGTACTGCATTTAGCATAAAACAATATGCTCCAATCATAACATGGCAAACTGCAGCCCAACAGGCAACAACAGCTGTCAGTGTGTCAGTGTGCTGACTTGACTATGACTTGCTCCAAACTGCATGTGATTATCATAAAGTGGGCATGTCTGTAAAGGGGAGACTCGTGGGTACCCATGAGTCTCCTTCACATATCTGGAGGTCAGAGGTCAATGGACCCCTTTGGAAATGGACATGACAGTTTTTCCTCAACAAAATTTAAAGTAAGTTTGGAGCATTATTTA